>JAOUZG010025848.1:4455589-4471201 GCA_026289955.1 Argiope argentata
CATATATATATATATATATATATATATATATATATATATATATATGGAAAAGTAAAGAATAAAAGGATAGCAAACAAATTAAAAAGTGATATTAATTAGTTAGACAAAAAATAATTGCATTGAAAATACTAATTGAAATTTTAGGATAAGAAATAAAATTACAATACTACAAAAGTTTGATGAAAATATTTTAAAACATTAAATTTTAAAAGATATTAAAAGTTTTTCATAATTATTCGGCTAGAGTAACATTCAACTGCAACAGCTGACTGCAATGCTTTCACCAACGTTATGGGCAGACATCCCGAGATACGCAGAACGGTTGAAAATTGAACAGAATCGGTTTGGTACGTGCGAGTGGTTGGATTAATGGGGATCCTAGCCCCTGCAGGGGCTTATCCCCAGTCATGATGATATTCTTCCTCATTACTTTCAACTACAAACGTGATCATCTTCGATAGCAGTGATCAAATGCGAGGTGGCCTGGAGATAGAAGCGGCAAGGATACAGGAGGAGAAGAGGACGACCAATCAGGAGGTGGCTTCTGTATGAGGGTGAGAGGTGGGGTGTTGAAGTCTGGGCTGCTGGAGAAGAGGTTTCTGGCTGATGATGATGATGCAAAAGTTGAGGATAATCTATTGTACTCTATTGGCCAATCAGGGGTGAGGGAATTTGAGGGTAGTGGAACTTAGTCGATGAGTGCGTTTAGGATCAGTAGTTTCTTCTTTTCAAGGTCTTTAGTTTCTCTAGCTAATCTGGCTGCCGACAGTAATTTCGGGAATTCTTTTAGGATGGCTCTTATTTCGTTAAAGGCTTCAAAGGCGTCTTTCATTTCTTTAATATCAGAGGGTGAGGGGATGTTCAAAGTAGGGTGCTTGGCTGATTCTGGGAGGGTTTGCTGTGGTTCTCTAGGGTGATAAAAATTTTCTGGGGGTGGAGGAACATTTTTTCTGTTATTTATGGGTCTTGCGATTTCAGCATAAGTAATTCTCCCTCTTCTGTTCATTAACTTGGGAAATTTCTTGCAACCTTTCCAAGCTGCCAGGTGGCCTTTTTCGTTGCAGTTAATTCAAATTGGATCTTGAATAGTTTCTTTAATTTGGCAATCTCTTGTTGGGTGTTTTTCGACGCATTTCAGACATTTCAGTTGCATTTTGCAGTTTCTGGCAGAGTGGTAAAAACCACAGCAGTTGAAGCACATCGTGGTAGTGGTTTTCTTTCTGTACGTCTCTACCTTGATTTTGAGGTGTAGCAGATGTGTTTCATTATAGATGTTTTGGGAATTGCTGGTTTTCTTGATGTCGAACAAGAAAATGGGATATAGGGTTTGGGATCTATAGTTGCGGAGTTGCGAAATTTTTTGAACAGTGTAATTTAATTCTTTAAGTTCTTGAGCTATTTCTTCTTTATCGCCGTTTCCTGGAAGTCCTTTAATAATAACTTTCAGGGGTCTATTTTCAAAGCTTTCTGAGAGGACATACTCTTCTTTCGAGTCGTCTAGGAATTTAATAATTTCTTCTCTTTGGATCATGTTAGCAGGGGTAATTGAGAGGAAGTTTTTGATGAGCTGATTTTCTGTGCCGGGGAATTCTTTGAAGATGATTTGGAGGGTATAATTGTAGTGGTCGGTGAGTTTACGGTTTATTGCAGGGATGGTGATTATATCTAACTTTTCTTCTGTGTGGCTTTCTAGTGCTTGGAATTTATTCTCTGTAATGATGTCCATAGCTGGGGTTTCTGGATTCGGTTGCTTAGGAGATTTTTTCTGGGAGACAACTTGGAATCCTTCATCGTCAAGGGTTCTTTTGTTTGGTACTAACCAAGAAGGCGAAACAAGAGCGGATTGATAACCTCTGGAAAATTTGAAGTTATAGGTGCTCCCTGAGGGAATGCTAGAGCGATCGCTCACGCTGCGACTGTCTCCTTCCATGGCTGGAGACAGAATGAATGGGAAAATCAACAGAATCGGTTTGGTACGTGACAAATCCAGTAGTATTTATAGGATTAACTGAAAAAATTTCGGATTCAACCGAAGCCAATCAGGGACGCCGGATTTGTCTGAACTAACCAATCCGAGCAGCCTAGAGCAGTATGTTCTGAACTTTGAAAAATTGATCAATGAAGCCAAATTGGCGGCGTCTACCATCACTCAGAATAATCAGAAGTCCATAGATCCTAAGTTGAGAGCATTAATTAGAGACAGGAACTTTGCCAGGAGGCTTTTCAAAAACCCGCGACCCAGTCTTCAAGAGATTCATGAATAGGTAAAATAAAGATATAGAAAAATTAAATAATGAACTTAACAATAGTGAATTCGTCAACAGAATTATAAACTCCAAAGCGGAAGACGGATCCATTTATAAACTTGTAAACTCATATAAAAATAAAAAACACAAAATTCTGCCCCTTAAAGGCCTATCTAGTATTGCAACTAAGGATTTAAAAAAAGCAAACTGCTTGGCTGACAGCCTTGAGAAACAATTCAAACTAAATAATATAACTGATAATGATACAGAATAACTTGTAGATAATACAGTCAAAAGCTTCCAGGATTCCTTACCTCTTATTTTTAATGACTTTAAGCCCCCAACCACTGATGAGATCATAAATTATATACAAAAACTTAATATTAAAAAAGCTCCCGGCCTTGTCTTTTCTTTACTTATAATAAAGCAGAATGTGTGTGTGTCTGTTGGCGGTGTACAGGGCAGACCGTTCGACTTACAGCTACCAAATTCGGTACATGTATACCTTGGGGGACGGGAATGTGCACCTCAGAGCCCTTTTTTGAATTTTTAATTAAAATTTTAATTAATTAAAAAATAATGGAAATTTTGACGTTTTTTAGCTATAACTTCCGGAAATATTACAGCACAAAATTGATTTTTGCATCAAGTTAAAGCTCAAAAAATTAGCTTTTCAATGATACTGATGTTTTGACCTAGAAATTAAAACTCTATTTTTAATGAATTTTTAAACATTTAATTTAATCGGTTTTTTCAACAATAAAATAAATATAAACAAAATAAAAATAAAATTTTATCTTCGCGAGGATCTAAAAAAAAATCAGTTTTTAATAAAATGTTGCCATCATATTTTCAGAAGTTCTGATTAAAAAAAGTTGATTACGACCAAAAATAAAACTAAAATATAATTTATATCACGTGATGATTATATAAAATGAAATAAATAAGAAATGCGATATTTTTTAAACAATACAATTTTTATTGATCGTTTGTAATATCAAAATTAATTCAATTAATGAATTAAAATAAATAAAAACACAAAATAAAAATATATTACAGAAGTGCGACAGTTAAAACTGAAAAAGAACTTTTAGAAAAGTACCAAACAATAACTTCTGAGAGCGATATTAACTATTTAAAAGTAAGAAATCTTAATCGAGCTTGAAGATGACGTCATTTCAAAGAAACGACGAACAAAAAGCATTTGATATTAAGTAGAAGTAAAATATTTTTGCATTCGCGTTTTTTTTTAATTTTTTAAAGGACTAAGACATGTTTTAAATAGTTACTTTTACTCATGTGAAGAAGATATATTGCGCAAATCAAAGAATTCGCCTTCGTGATTGTAATTGATCTCCGCATTTTAATGAATCATGCGAAATAAAAACGCACCTGCTTTCAACGAAGCATACGTAATATTAAAACTATACTGGTAAAAGGAGGTCAGCTATTTGAAAACACATCTTTCAAACAAGCTTACGTAATAACTAACAATGCAAAATTTGTAAAAGCATATATACACATTTTTACCTGCATATTTCGGAGACATCAAAACTTTCTAACCAAAGCAATATCATGTTCTCACATGAGAACAAATAAATCAGCTTTCATTCCAAATTAAACATATAAAAATGTCATTTTCGGCACGTGTCTGCATAAAATGAAGCAAATATGAAACATGATATTTGTGGAAAATAAATGGATGAAAACGTTTTCTATACAATTTTACTATACATATATTACAAATCCAATTAAACAGTTTTATTTAAGGCAAATATGGCTTAACATCTACAAGTCATCATCTGTAATAGGAGCCCAACATATAATTTCTTAATTTTTTGGGGCGGAGGGACATAAATCTCTTACCAAATGGCCTAAGTGAAATATATAATTAGTAGATTGAGGGAAAAATGCTGATGAATTGCGACTTTTAAATTTTTACATATATCATCAGCTCTGTGAATCATGTTTAACAAAATATTCTAGAGACAATAAGTCCTTAAAATAAAAAAGTGGCATTCCAATCAACTAAATCAATTATAAAAGCTGATCGATCTATGAAATTTTCAATATAATTATTCGATAAAAACTGGCGATTTTAGATCACTTTATCAAGATCTCAAAGAAGCCAATCAGGGTTACTCTAGAATAATTGGTCTAGACTATGAAAATGATAATTGTTCTAAACTTGCAATATTCAAAACTGAATAAATCAGCCATATTTGATTGCAGAAGATAGAAATGTTTATTTATTGATTTAGAAGTTGAAATATTAAAAATACTTTACAGAATAGGAATCTATAAGACCAAAGAAATTTAAACCGTAATTTTTTGAAATATATTTATAAACCGAAAAAAATTTCATTATCGAGAGCATTTATATACATCTAAAAATAAAATTAAAAACTGAATGTTTCATTTAATCTGTGAAATGTTTGCTGATTAATTCTCTGACATATTATAAATTATAAAAAAATTATAATGTTTCAATTTCTGTATTGAACATGAATCTTCAATATCGGACAACTCTGTTTTTTAATTTTTAGTTTTATTTAAAGGCATGCTTGGTCTGAGTAACGAGGTCTTTATATTAATTGAAATTTCATCATTTCCACTTTAATTTAAAACTGAATCTTACTAGCACAAATAGAAAATCAGAGAGAGGTGCAGAGGTCAATAATCAGGACTGCTTAACACCTCCATAATAGTATAAGTGAATTATATGACTATCGAAATTTGAAGCTTAAAAATATTTTGCTGAAAAACCTTTTATGAGACCAAGTTATATAAAATTGATTGAATCTTTTAATCGTCATTAATACTGGCGAACCAACTGGTCGCCAAAGGCGGCTAGTATAAAAATAAAAAACACAAAATTCCGCCCCTTAAAGGCCTATCTAGTATTGCAACTAAGGATTTAGAAAAAGCAAACTGCTTGGCTGACAGCCTTGAGAAACAATTCAAACTTAATAATATAACTGATAATGATACAGAATAAGATAATACAGTCGATAAGCTTCGTACAGTCAAAAGATAATACAGTCAAAAGCTGTAGATAATACAGTCAAATAAGATAATTAGATAATACAGATAATACAGTCAAAAGCTTCCAGGATTCCTTACCTCTTATTTTTAATGACTTTAAGCCCCCAACCACTGATGAGATCATAAATTATATACAAAAACTTAATATTAAAAAAGCTCCCGGCCTTGATAGAATAAATAATAAAATGCTAAAATTCCTCCCAAATAATTTTATTAAATATAACTGAAATAATTCATAATCTACTTAAATTTGGATATTACCCAAATACATGGAAAACTGCAGCTGTAATACCCATATTAAAATCTGGTAAAGACCCCACCGAACCCAGCAGCTATAGACCCATATCTCTACTCCCCTCTGTAAGCGAAATTGCAGAACATATAATCCTAGACCGTTTAAACTCATATCTTGACTCCAATAATATTTTAGCCTCCGAACAATTTGGATTTCGCAACGAATTGTCCACCACTCATCATTTGCTAAGAGTTGTGGAATATATTGAAGAAGGTTTTGAAAATAATCAAAAAACTGCTGCTGTGTTCCTAGATATCTATAAATCTTTTGACAGAGTTTGGCAAGATGGCCTTATTTACAAGTACATTAATTATAACATCCCCCCCACACCTAGTCAAAATTATAATTTCTTACCTCAGTAATAGATCTTTTAAAATTAAACTTAATAATGTATTCTCCACTGTTAAACCAATTCATGCAGGAGTACCACAAGGATCTAAACTGGGGCCGGTTTCATTTTCTATTTTCATTAATGATATATCTCGACAGTTCAACACAATGTTGTGTATATACGCGGACGATACCGCAATTCTTGCGCGCAACAAAAACCCTAATTATATTTCAATAGCACTTAACATGCACTTAAAAACTCTTGAGGACTGGTTCGTTAAATGGAAAATTGAAATTAACGCGGAAAAAGCTGAAGCCATTTATTTTAATAGATTTAATTATTTGAAAGCTGTCCCCCCTATTAAAATCGAAAATCAAAATATCCCGTGGTCTAAGGAATGCAAATATTTGGGAGTCATATTAGACAGTAAATTAACTTGGAAGTCCCACTTTAATTTTATTACTAAAAAGTTTCGAGACCTAATCCATAAATTCTTTCCCTTAATTGATCGAGACTCTAAATTGACTAGAAAAAATAAAATACTTATTTACAATACCTATTTGCGCCCAGTAATTACTTATGCCTGCCCTGTGTGGGGTTACACACCAAAAACTAGTCTTGCTACAATAGAAAAATTACAAAATAGCTTCTTTCGTAAAACATGTCGAATGAGATGGTTTATGTCCATTTGATGTATGTATAAAGACCTGGAATACCCCCACCTCCTTAAGAAAATTTATCCAAAAACTTTCTAAAATTTTTTATATCAACATGGAAAAAAATAGATAACTCTGCAATCAAGAATATTCCCAACTATCCCCCATCATCTAACTCAAGAAGGCCCCGAAATATCCTTCTTTAGTAATATTTACTATGTGAAAATTAATTTTTAATTGTAAAAGAATTCTTCTCGAAATCTCAAATTAAAAAACTCAATAGTTTAACTCTTAAACTCTGTTCAGGTGCAACCCCCCCACACCCTCACCCTCTAAATAGCCAATCATAACTTATCCTGACACTTACCTTCTCATTCACCCCTCTGAACTGTTTCTGGTTAAAATGGTCATTAGTGTGCCCCTGAGTTTGTCGCCTATATGGCAACCCAACACAAAGCTTTTGTAGTAACCCTAATGATGTTTTGTTTACTTTTTCCTACATTGGTTGAGTTGTACACGAACTTCAACTCTTTTATGAAAACTGGTAAATTAAAAATAATATAATATCGATTAAATATTTTATTTTTGATCTGTATTATAATTAAGATTTTTTTTGTATAGTAGATAAGAAGTTTCCATTATATTTTTAATGCGAATATAAAATATTTATTCCTTTTCGAATTTTAATTTTCAGTATGCGATTTCACAAAACCGTCTGATTTATAGAGATGCATAATCCACCTTTTTTTAAATAACAAATAATTTTGCTATTGCTATTTTTAAATATTTGTTCCAAATATCTGTTATTTCAATCATATTATTAATTAAAATTATTAATTATAATTAAATTTAAAATTTATAAATTATAATTAATACTTAATTTGCTAACGTAAGAAACAAGTGGTCAAATTAATTTATCTATTTTAGCTTATTTTTTAAATTCTTTTTAAATATTATTTGTTTCATTTATTTATTAGAGTAAATAATTTTCTTGTAAATGTAATTAAAATTAAATGTCATTTCTTTAAACTCTTTATTTTATTTCTAAATTCTACCAATAGATGGCGCTAGCGAAGTAAATGGACTTGAAAGCCAACAGGCCTTCTCTCGGAGGTCACGCTACTACTCATTTCACAGGCAATAAAAATGATCATAGAATCACAGATTATCCAATACAAATATCGAAAAGTCAAGGTCGCTATAATTGAGAGGGAGGGGTGACTAATCACTTTACAGTGAAAATTATTGGAAAGTGAGAAGTCACTGCTACGATAGATTTCAGTGATATACAATTCAGTGTTACGATTATTCCAAGAATAACCTGTCCGGTCACTTTTCAATCCCTTCACAGAATTCTCCTTTTATCTTTATTCCCGTTAAGGAGACGGAACCCTGAGGACACAAGGGAAGAATGCTTTGTGTTTCTAGGAGTTCCTTTCCTCCCCCTGTAGGGTCGGGGATCACCCGATACCCTTCTTTTCTTTCAGAGCTGTCGACTCAGGCCGTTTTGAGATAGTATATTGTCAATACGGGGAGTTGTAACAATTTGCGATTTTAGGTTGAAAGAACACTATTCTTTGTACTCCTCTTCCACTTACAATACATTTGCCTATAGCCAACTTTAAGATTTTACATTACTATCGTCCATAAAATTGAAATCGACTGACTCCTTCAATGTCTTTTTGTCACATTTATTAAAAATTAAGACTATCGAGTGTTAATTTTTAAGAATTGTGAGTACATTTTTTAATTATTATTTAATACATTTTTCAATGGTCCAAGGTAAAATTAACATTATTGAAATATCAACACAATATTGCGATTAATTTACTTAAATTTCAAATTGCAGTTTTTGATAATTCTATCACTTTTTTGCTGTCTTTGTCAACGAAGCATTGTCTAGTGTTTATCATGAGGTTTCGTGGTACATTAAGTGGCGGATGATTAATTTTATATTAATAATTTTTTAAGCTGGTTATTTTTTAAACATTATACGATTAAGAGATTTTATATCCATTTTTGTTAAACATATCTTGAAAAAAAAAAGACAGAAAGCTTTCGTGTAAATATTTCTCATACAAAATGCATAGTTTTATCGATGCGATTTCAAAGATCGTTATAAAGGAAATCATTCCTTTCTTGTATAGAATTAGAAATAATCATTGGATGGATGGATTATTCTAAGCATATCTAATTTTATATTCATTTTATCGAATTTCTGTATTCTTAAAAAAATATTTTGAAAAAAAAAGATATAAACTTTTTTTTCTAAAATGATTGTTTTAAATATAATTTTAAAGAAAGAATGAAGTAATTTATTTATCCAATGCTCTGAAAGGGGGTTCTTTTAAAATTAAATTTCTCCATTTCCTACATTGTTTAATATTTGCTACATTTACTACTTTTAAATGTCACAAATTTGGTAAAGATATTGTTTTCCCCTTCTGGACAGTAGAGGAAAATTAATTCCAGCCACCTGGGAACAGCGTCACTGTTGCTTATTGCGTCGTATTTCCTCTTTGTGAGAATAGATCATCCTTTTTTTCTATTTCTAAGAAAAATTAAAATTACCTTATAATTTCAAAACGCAGCCATTCTGTGTGGGAATTGGAAATCGTTATTCAATTGTTATGTATAACACTGCATAAAACTTGCTTTAATAATATATTTATAATTTTTTCTTTGATGAGGTTCTAGCTGTCATAAATTAAATGTGTCCGATCTTTTGTATTTTTTTTAATTTAAACCTATTAAAACATTTTTATTTCATATAATGGTAAAATTATTTCTCAAAATTATGTTGAAAGATTTATTACCTAAAACAAAAAAAAATTTATATATTTGTATAATTTTTATATGGGATGAATTTATTTCTTATTTTGCTATTAATTTGTGCGTGCGTATTTTTAAGAATAACTAAAACTGGTCTGATTTCATAGTATCGAAAAAAAGAGTGTTAAAATATATTATAACCATTAATGAATAAAAATATCAATTATTTACCCTGCCATTATCAAACACATTTCTTCATTGTAAAATGTCTCCAATACAAAGTTTGCTTCTCGTAAGCTCCAGAAAAATAAGGTTTTTACGAAATAAAATTTTTTTAAATTTTTTTCATATTAATAGTTTTATTCTACTACACTATTCTACAAGTTTACCGTAGATGGGCTTGGGCTTTTAACATTTTTACAATTTTTCTATGGGTTAAATTTCCAAATGCATTATCATTAAGTGAATGCATATATTCTTTTGTGTTCATAAAAATAAAGAAGAAAATAATTTGATTTTACAATTAAATAATAACTAATTAAGACTTATAAGATGTAAAACTGCATTAAAATTCAAATTATAACAAATGGTATTATACAATAAGTGACAAGTTCAATAATTAATATAATTGCCTGGAATAAAATTTTAAATCAGTAAAAAAATCCCTAGTGTCCATCCAAATGTCCTTTAAACACATTTTCCGAATATTTTATGAACTTTTTTTTTTGCATAAAATCGCATAGTTTCCTGCGACTTATTTGCCATTAAGCCAGGTAAATTATGTTTTGAGAACATTTTGAATTGAAATTTACAATAATCACAATCAAGATTAATGAATTAAATATATTCACCAGAGGTTTAAAAAAGATTCTTAAAAATTATCAATTTCAAATTTAGTAAATTATAAAATAAAATTATTCTCATAGCAATTGCTTTTTTTATTTAAAACTACAGTTTTTAAAGATACAATAAGCCGAAAATTAAATAAAACCGCAAATATCAGAAAGAGTCACACAGAAAAAAACCTATTCAAATCTCCGCATGTGTTAGGTAATTGCCTATTTAAAAGAAAGATATTGATCCTCTTTTTCAGATAATTTTTCCCGGAAATGGAATCATAAAAGGAAGTAAAATGAAGAGTAAACCCACGAAGAGGGTGAATGAAGGACAGACCTCCCAAGCACAAAACATTTACTAATTTTCAGTAAACCTTTTACCCACGCACCAATTTTAATCAATAGGAGTTTTGAACATTACTATGTTTCATATTTAACACACTTTGAAAAACCAATGGAAAATTATCTGAATGAAATTTCATTTTAACCTCTAGCTTACGAGCGGTACAAGTGCTTTAGAAAGAACTTTTTTACCTTTTCTTACGGGTCGTTACAACTGTTGTACTAGCAACGAGTTTGGATTTCGTACCCCCATTTGAATCGTAGTAGGACAGATGCGTACACATGTTGTGCGTACCAGTCGTAAAACTGTCAATCAACGTTCTTGTTTCCAAGACGGTTTTGTTACTGTTAAAGGATCACTTCTAGAAGAGGTTGCAACATTTTAAACGTTATCTTAAAAGTGTCAGATTTGGCGAAAGTTAGCATGGTGTTTAACTCAATTTGGAATACTTAATGACTTATTGTTTAATACAGTATAGTGCATTTTAAAATTCATTAAACAAAGTTTCCACTTTGTTTCCGATGAAACATGAATTGCTTTTAGATGAATTTAGTCAAAAATGTATGATAAAAATCAGTGAATTTCTTCTCATATAAATACTGCATCCCCTTCGAAAAAATAACCTAGATTTTAGAAAATACTTTACTTTACATAAATTCTACGATTTGCATTAAACGAAAGAGTTTCGTTTTCATTAGTTTTGATTTTGTTTCTTTTTGATTCATTTGTTTAATTCAATAGGTTTGGACACTGAAATCTATGTTATTTAAATATAAGTTGTTTATTAAGTTGGAAGTATAAATAAATGAGGTTAATATTATTGAAATGATTTGTAAGAAGGAATTAAATACAAAAGCTATTCTTGATATGCCGTAAGTAGTAAAAAAAGCTTTCATCCACGGATTTTAATTTTCCATGTCATATAAGTTTTTAAAAAATCAGCTGCAAAGTGGAAGTACCATGACATATTTAAAATTTTCTGTTTGTCATCGTAAAATAAAAAAAATATTAATAAAACATTTTACCGAAATAAATTTTAAGATTTTAATTTACACATCACAGTAAGAATTTTTTCCCTGCATTTCCCAATTTTTCAAACTATTCTTTCTGTTCTCCCAGATTTATTCGATTTCTTTTTTCAATTTTTAATTTGAGGTGTACATTTCTTAGTTACATTTTTTGACTAATCACTTTCTTTTGAGATTTGTCATATTTAAGTACTTCTTTATCTAACTAGAATATTATGTTTACTTATCTGCATATGCATTTAGTGATTAATAGTTATTATAAGTATTCTTCATATGCTTCCTAAACATTCTACTTTCACAGCATCAACGGAAAATCAAGAGAATACAGGGTTTTCAATTAAATGTCATGAAAGACAAAAGAAATCTCACTCAGAATATTTTAAAATAATATTCAGTACAGTGCCATGTTATAAAAATGAAATAAATAGTAAATGGATAAAATTTTAAAAAAGTACCAAAAAAGGGCTTTCTACCATATTATTACGCAATTTTCTTGTAATGTTACAGTTAAAATATCTCGAATTTCAATTTTAATTCATAAAATAACATAAAAACTGTTTCAGGAACTTAATAAACTTTCAGATAACACACACGCATGCACGCACACACACACACACACACACACACACACACACAGAGAGAGAGAGAGAGAGAGAGAGAGAGAGAGAAATGAATTTCTAACACAGGAGCTTATGCTTTAAATTTGACAGGTATCTTCAAATTTTTCGTTTAAAATTATTCAAAAATTCAAGTGTAGAATATTCTGACTTTAATCTAAAAATTTTAATTCACAAAATAAGACTTTCTTCCAAAAATAAAAGTGAATAGTATATATATGCGTCTATCTGCCTATTTAAAACATAGACATTTGAACGTAGAGATAATAAATTTAACACAAAGATGTTTTTGAGAAAGTGCAATTAATATTTGGAGAAGTGCACTTCAGTGACACATTTTTAGAATTGAATTTTGTTATTTTAGATTTTTTTTATTCATAGATTTTTATTTAAGAATTATGTTAAGTATAGTTTGACTCTGAAGGAATAATGCTTGCAAGCGTTCTTAATATATTTAGTCGTATATTTTATACTTTCCACCTTTCGCCATCCTGTTAGTAAGCTAAGATTAATGATTGATGAAAATTTCAATTGTCTCCACCACAAAACGTTCTTAGACTTTAAATTTTGATATACATATTAAGTTTGAAAAAAATAATACGGTAAAAAATTTGATATCATTAAATTTTTTTAATTTTAAAATATTGTAAAAATTATTTTTATTGTAAAATTTTAGAAAGGTATCATGAAAAAAAGCCAATGTTTCTATTAATTTTTCATTAGTTAAAATTTCAAAACAAAACAAAAAAATCTTTTTTTTTCTGGTCTTATTTGTACAGAGCCATTACATGCACACAAATACAAAAGTTTTTTCTTTGTGTTTAAGCCTCAAAATTTAGTTAAAAGGCCAATACTTTTCCGCGCCAAATACTCTTGCCAACAAATACCATAAGTTTTAACAAACCTAGACTAATTACTCCCTTCCCCCTTTTTTTCAAAGAGCTACACATGATATAGTATACTTTTACGACCAGTACGCAAAGAAGTTGTACGCATCTGTCATACAACCATTTGAATTTCCGGCGAACCGTAATTGCCTCTAAAAATTTCTTCCTTTGTGCTACACCCCTTAGGGTCAGGAGGTTTTGTCCAGCTGTAGTTATAATCACTGTTGGAGCTAGTGAGTTTTGTGGACCCTTCTTTGGCGACATTTTTTAAGTAACACTGATAAGAGCTCAAGAATAAGTTTGCTTTTAACTTAATAAAATTTTATTCTAATATGCGTTTATAATTATATTCAAATGATAAATTTTTTAATCGAGAATTATTTAAAATTTCATTTTTGATGGACTGGTTTTGTGAAGATTATCGGCGCCCTAGATAACTTGTTACATCCTTGATCCAAATTCGTCACAGAGCAGAAAAAATAAATTGAACCTCGGATTGGGTTTTTTCGAATCGCCATTATATTTTATATTTTATATAAATATTAAAATCTTTATTCCTTCATTTTAATGAAAGTTACTAGACATTAAAATTTTTCCAGAAATATTTGTACTGAAACCAAATAAATTAATAGGAATTCTAGATTTAATTTTAAGCATTTCTGAAAGATAATCTAAATAATCGGCTTACAAAAAATATTTGTAGTTAATAACAAATGCTGATCGTTTAGAATTCTAGCCTTATTTATTAAAGATTTTTAAAAAGTTTTTATAACTACTTTTTAATATAATTTTATTGCAATGAAATCTTATATATCAAATTCTAAGTAAACCATATCTAATCTTACTTTGTTTAAATTAATCTTCTTTAATCTGGTGATTACCTTCAAATTAATAAATTTTTATGTATTAAAAAATCGTTTTAAATCGGCTATTGATTGTTTAGAAAATGAAGCGTACTTTTCAGAAATATGACATTGTTATGAGTAAATGAAATTCTCGGAAAAAAATCACTATAAATTATAAGAAGCGACAGTAGAACAAAGAAATGTTACTAGTAATTTATATTAAAAACCGTCCAAAATATGTTAGAAATAAAAATTATATCCGATTTTATAAGCTCAATATATTGATATTTAAAAAATTCAAATCTACAAAATAGCAGAAAATCCCCTGCTACTATGGAGATATATTTAATTCACAAAATAGCAAAGGATTGTTATATGTGTTTTGTGCAAAGAAATGAAAATATTTTCAAAAAAAAAAAATCAAGTACGACATTTATACATGATATATAAATTGTTGCATTTAATAAAGATAAATGAGACAGAAGAAACTTTATAAGAATTAAATTTACAGCTTCAGTAAGGCTTGAAAAATTTATTTAATCACAAATATGATTGAAAAATTGTCAACAATTTGTTTATGTGCTAAATAACTAAAACGCATTAATTTGAGTTACAAGTTATTTAATAACTTAAAATTTAAATCATTACTCTTTCATGCGCAATTAGTAAAAAAAAATGTTCCAGAAAAAGAAAACAAAAACTGCGATAAAAAGCTTTTTCTAGGGGGCCAGAAGCAGTAAAACCGCAAAAAAGCAACCTGGTTAAAACGGAGAGGAGAGATGACCAATTAACACCACGGGGAAGGGGAAAGCAGTTGTTATCTTTCTTAATTGAATGCCCGCATTCAAAGTAACTTTTCCGAATTTCGGTTCCCGCAACCTAAAGATTAAATAATACTTTTCCAATGCCTTCACATTTTAAATCTTAATTCTTATAGAAAAAATTGACATGTTTTGAAGAAAATTAATTTTAAATTTTTTTATTTTCGTCTATATCATTTAAGAAGGCGTCAGTTCTCCAAAAATGAAGTTTATTTAATTTAAAATTAATTTCAGTCTTTCTTCAAAACGATTTCTTTTGAAAATAATAATTTATTGTGGAAATTTTTGTACTCACAAGACAGCTGAGAATTATTCATACATACATAAGTGCCCGAACAAAAGGCATGTATTTAAATTAGTATTTTCAATTCATATATATATATATATATATATATATATATATATGTGTGTGTGTGTGTGTGTGTGTGTGTGTGTGTGTGAATTTTCAGTTTTAATCTTGCATCTAAGTGAACAGAAACAAGCATTTAAAAATGCAAAAATCACCTAGAAATGCTTCAACATTTCAAGTAATCGTTATATTATTATAAGAATCAAGATAACAATTTATATTTAAGATAGTATGCGTCATCTAATTAAACTAATAATTTAAGTAAAATAAATTCGTATGCCAAGGGGTTAAAATCTTAAATTTAGATTGAACGAGACTCAGTACAAATTACTAATATTTTCTTGAAATGACGTTTTTGAAAATTTACGAGATTATATTGTTGAGTCGAATGATATCAATTAAAACACCTTAAAGAGGAAAATAAAAAGAATAATAAGAAATACTATTTTAATTGTTAATTTATTTAAGTTCTTTTCAATTAAAAATATTTTAAATAAAATCAGTTTAAAGCAAAAAGAGTAAATAAATATTTTAAATGTGA
>JAOUZG010025848.1:4471301-4492536 GCA_026289955.1 Argiope argentata
TATATATATATATATATATATATATATATATATATAATATCAATAAATTAATACATATTGATATATACGGGATGCAAGCCTTTATATTCTCTGTTATAACATTTAAAAAACAGTATTTAAATTTCCGTGAATTTTTGTGCATCTTTCCCAAAATGTTTTTATAAATCAATGAAGAGAAATGTATCATTGGCAATTAATTAAAAAAATTTCTTTTATTTTTAAAACAGCTTTAAAATAAACCCTAATTCTGTCTCCAAAAACTGGAAAATCCTTCAGAGCAGAGGAATTCTCATGCTACCCAGAAACAGAAAATTTAATTATGCTAATATCAAATCGAGTCAATCCAGGAAACTTAGTAATTATGGTGTTTATATCCAGTTAAGAATGGATATAAATCCATATGAAGTTTGTTTGAAGTATTGAATACCGGCACAAACTGGTTTTAAAACACAAATTAATATTTTTCTGTGAAGATAAATACGGAGGAAATCTAGTCTTTGTACAATGAGACAAGCTGCATGTATCCTCCAGCGATGGGGAGAGTTGACTCTTTGCGAGTGAAATAGGAAGCTCCCTGCGTGTGATCAAAGGTCCCGCCGCCTGCCAAAACTATTTGTGTGTGGGGGGGGGGTCTGTTCCAAGAAAGAGCATCCGTGGGTAAGAGACTTTCCCAATGCATGACTGAAACCTGCTTCGAGAGCGCCAATTGGACAGATCGTATCGATTGTTTCTTTCTATCGTGATTCAAGACCTAAAATCGAAATATCAACCAATAAGAACGTGTCAGTGATTTGAATCACACCCATTTTTGAAAAGTATTGGTCACTGAGATTTGTGACTTTTTGATATTGGTTACGTATTAACCGTTTCTAAAATATTCGTCATCCCTACTGATTTATTTCTTTAGGAAGTGGTCTGCTTTCTTTCTTTAAAAACCGCCTGCAACAGAACTATTCGCATTTCACGTTCTTTAAAATTTCCTATTAAATCCATTCTTTTTGCATCTTTGTCTTTCTCAATTATTTATTATTTACTGTTCACGTTATCTGCACAAATCTCTAAGAACATATTTTTTAAAAATTTTAATTTAAAATAAAAACAGGATTTAAAAACATTACCACCATATCATTGAATAAGAAGTATTTTTTACTCTTTTAAAAATAATTTTTGAGAATGTATATTGGACTTGATTTGTATTTATCATTCCTTTAAATAATTTTTATTTTCTCACACCAGTTCAAAATTATAAAACAATTAATTGAATAGGATTCTTCACTTGATAAATATTTACTATTTACCACTATTTTGTCTCACTCATTTCTAAAATTACTCTTTAAAAAATGTGTTAAATGTTTTGTTTTCATTTTATTTGCAACTACAGAGTTTTTTGTTTTGTTTTTAAACCTTTGTGGATTTATTACCAATATTTGTGAAAAATAGGAATCATTAAATAATTTTCATTCAATAATAATAATCAAAAATAATTTTCCAAAATATGTTATTGCATTTTCCTTAGTTTTTTTCAAAGCTAAAGTATTAAAACTCCATTTATCTTTACATAGATATTAAAAAACAAGTTTTTCTTAAAATTTCATATTGCTAAACATTATAAAAAAACAAAACAAAAAACTCCACATTACATCAGGAATGAGGAGCAATAAAACACTTGTTTTTTAATCTGACCATGTGTGGTTATTCTATGCATCTTTCTCAATGCAGATGTATAATCAGAAATATCATTCTAAATTAAGTGTTAATTTGTTAAATTTAAACGAAAAATTTGGAAAAAGTAGCCTACATTTTATTGTCTATCATACAAAAGGTGATTTAGTTTTTTGCTAATGATAAAAGTATGATCATTTTTATATTTTTGTCAAAACCTAATATGTTTTATAATTCTGCAACATTGCAGGAACATCTAAATATTAAAATCACTATTGTATTTTTCACTCTAACATTAAATTTTTTAAATTATATAGAAGCTGTTTACAAACTATTTAAGGAATTACTATAATCAAAAGATAATACTATTTTTTGTATAAATAAAGACTGAATATGGTCAAATATATTTCACAAAAAGAAAACAATTCAAATCAGAATTAATTTTTTTTTATTTACTTAAAAATACCCTGTTGAATATCTGAAAATTCCATCACATGTTCGAAGATTCTTCTAGAGAACTATTCCCCATACGGTAGTGTCAGTTTTTTTAAAGTGGGGGCAATAATTTGTCCCACAGAATGGGGAAAAGATACCGTAGTTTTAATTCGATTTTTTCATTCTATCGGAACTATTTTTAGTATTTAGTAATATGTAACATTAAATGCATGAGTTTTCAGTCGTGTTCGTATAGTAGCGCCAACCGATGCCATTCTTGGCACACTACGTCACTGCCAAAGTTCACATGATTGGTCGAATTTGTTTGCAAACGATATTTCCGTCACTATCGTGGACATTTAATCAGGTTTAAAAAAATTGACGATGACGGAAAACTTGCTTGACCGGTTGCCTGCGGACACAAATCGACAACTGTCGACGAAAGTGCTGATGGTATTTCGCCGTGTGATAGGGCCTTTATGTTCAATGTGCTAGCGAAGCTACTAGTTTCCCGTTCCCGGGCCTCGCGAAGCCATAGGATGTTTTTTTAAGTTTAAAAATTCTACCCGGTGGCTTCAACAGGTGCCTCCGGCACCTGTTGAAGGCACCGGGTCTGAAAAAAATAAATAAAAAGACAATTCTTATCGGTAAAAAAAATCATATTTATATTGCGAAAAGTTGTAACCCTAACTATCTCATAGAAGTGTTTATTTACTTTGTCCGCCATCTTTTTTGGCGACTTGGCATCCTAGGCGCGGCAAGGGGCACACTATACGTAACTTTACCCTGTTTATCACCGCCTGGATGATGATGCAAAAGCTTGGATTGAACTGTATCTCGATGCCTGCCAATCAGAACTTCGGGTTCTGAGTTCACCAGCACCTAACCTCACTAGCAGATTTCGACGAAGAGTGTCAAGTCCAGATAGTTGTAACCGTGCAGCTAACTTAATCATCATCATGACTGGGGATAAGCTCCTACGGAGCTAGGTGCCCCGTTAACCCAATCGGATCTTGCGCTGTCTACAGGCATTAATCGGAACCTTTACTGATCCTCAATGCGTCCTCCGGCTAATCCCAGCCATAATAACCTATATCATTGTTTACATTAAAGGACTCAACGCAAGAAATATTATACTTGGGGATTACACTCTTTGCTTCTCAACAGCCCTCCAAAAAATATAACCTATTCAATCATTCAGGGAAAATTCCACAATATTTATATTTGAAATTATAGATCGAAAATGGTTTATTTATTTTTAAACCGTATTGTTCGCTGTGCCTCAGAGGATTATCCTGTCATTACAGAAAAATTTATAAAAGATGAACTGTCAAATGAAACTGGTTGGGACAGAATTAAAAGAATGTATAGTACAAAGTAAGTAGCTACAACAACAACAACAAAATAGTTACGCCATATAAGCAAAAATATAATTCAAAATGAATATTTTATTCGTATTATGTGACTTTGTTTTTTTTATATTAATAATATATCTTTATAATTCGTTACATTGACTTATTTTATATTTTTATTGCATTTTTGAAGATTGAATTTCAAAATAATTATTTATTTATACTTTATTTTTTTTATCTTATCATCTTAGAAAAAAAAAAGTATATTACATTGAGAAACATAGAAAGTAAAGTTTGCCATGCACTTTGTTTGCTAATTTACTTGGAATTTCAGTTTTTGTGTGTACTGAGAAAAGAACCTTGTTTCATTGAAGAAGTTATTAAGTGAACATTTCAATTTCAATAACAATTTATTCCTCAAAATATTTTTTATGATAACGCTGGGCTTTAATACTTTATGATGCAATTTATTAATAAAAATTGTTTCTTACCTGAGCATATTTTTCCAGGTTTCTCCCAAAATTAGTTTGAAACAAAACCTATGTCTTTTGTTGTAAGTTATCGGATTTAATTTTTAAATATCGCTAGTAATTTAATTGGTTTAAAGAAAAAATATTTATGTAACTTTAAAACCAGTATTTTTTTTATAAGTAAAATGTTTGCACGTTTTACATTTAATTCAAGAAAGTCAGTTAAAGTAAATTTTAGTTGCCTGCAAGTCAAATTTATCCTTTTAAGTTATATTTTTCATCATTACAAGTCTTCTAAATAATTTATATTTAATGGTTGTGTGTGGATCAAACAGATTTTGTATAGATATACTCTTTTGTATGTAAGAATAAAGTTATAAATATGTTTGGATATATAGATGTTATTTTGGCCCACATCAATAGCTACTGCAGATCATTTGCACTTGTCTTGGTGCTGAAATATTTTATAATAAATGCATGAGTTTAAATTCTTGAATTTGTTTCTATTTTAAATCCGTTAACTTTTATTATATATATATAAATCTGAGTAATTGCATATTACCTCTTTCCTCCTCTCATTTACACCTCTTTAAAATTTTATTTAATTGTTTTTTATTTTAGTGAATTTGGCCTTAGTCCAGAAATGAATTATATAATAACAACTGGAAAATATATTTTTGTTATTACTGCATTTTTTGGTGGATTTGGAAATATGATAAGAGCTAAAGAAGATTTTCTTCGAAAAAATATGGCAACCACATGGGAAAGTCAACATTTAGCAAGAGTGAGAATTTAGCATTTTTATTCATTGTTTGATATAGAAATTTATTTTCTTAAATGAATTAAATTTTTATAAATGAAGTATTGTAGATTAAATGAATTTTACTCTTAAATTTGAAAATGGTGTTTAGCGTTTAAAACTCATAGTAATTCTAATTTTTAATTAAAAAAAAAAATTCTGGTAACTTAATATTGAAATTGAAGCAGTTTAAATTTATGTTGAATTCACAGTTTGATTATATTTTTAAATTTAATTTGTGGTTTGATTTAAATTAAAAATTAAAACTAAATTTTGTTTAAAAAACTGTTTTTATTACTGAATTGCTTTCATTTATTAATTTACATTTATAGTTAATACTAGCCACCTTTGGCGACCAGTCGGTTCACCAGTATTAATGTTCACTAAAATTTTCATATAATATTTTATGTAGCTGTGTCTCATAACAGGTTTCTCACCAAAATATTTTTAAACCAAACAAATTTTTATAATCATATAATTCATTTATAGTATTATTTTCTTCAGATGTTCTGTTCATTGTACTACTCATCTTCCTCTTTCTATCCGTGCAATGATTGTCCCGGAATTGATATTTTACTAAAATTCTACGTTTTTATAGAATAATGAGTTTCAAATTTTCATAAAGGTAAGCACACTAAACAAATAAAGACACAATTGGTTTTCAAGAGTTGCGAAAGTTTAAAAACAGCTTGGAAAATGCTGCGCACAAAGGAAATAATGGTGACACACACACATATCCTTCTTCTTTTTTTCTTCACTACTTTTCTTTTTACAAACCTTTTTTTCGCTTTGTTATTTTTTTTATTCCCTGCCCAGACTTTATTTCGGGCAGGCATAGATTAAATATTCATACAGACTAATAATAAAAGCAACAATTTCTTTCTTTTTTAAACATCCCGTTATCTATAAATGAAAACCAACTGACTTTGCGTATTTCCTTCTAAACAAATCATAATTTATTACTTCCTGCTATCTTACTCGGTTGTGGGGGAAGGAAATGCAGACTTTTGGCGGGAAAGTAAGAAAAGTGTCGTTTTATCTATTTTCCTCTCAGTTTTTTCATTTTTTCTCTCCATAAGAACCATCCTCGTGTCTTAACGAAAATATTTAAAAAAAATTAGCCGAATCGGTCGAGCCGTTCTCCAGTTTTGCGCTTAGCAAAGCATTTCGAGATCCATTTTTATTATAATAGATATGTTTTAATTATTTATACTTTCGTTCAAAACATGGGGAGGGGGGGTAGGCTTCAAAATGCTATGAATCATAAAATATAATAAATACAATTATCTCCATACTTTATGTCATAATTGATCAAATTTGAACTAATTTTTATGATATCATTTCCTTTAAGGACTTTAGAAATGAACAATAATAATATGCAATAACATGATTCATTTCCCCTTTTTTCTTTATGACATTAAGAATGCAATATTTATAATATATTTTTTATAATATATTTATTTATAATAATTTTATAATATATTTTTTAATTAAAAGTGGATGCATTTTTGTTTAGTAAAATTATTTATTTATTGAAATCTTTTTAAAAATTTAAATTTTAATTATTGTAATTGCAATGATTTTATTTATTAAAATTAATTGCTGCTTATTTACTTATTATGCATATATGTATATTAAAGCTGTTACATATTAAAAATAAGTCTTTATTGCCATTTTTAGTTTAAAAAGGCTTATTTTTTTTTATTTTTGCTCATTTTTAAACTAAGATTTTTTTAAAAATCCATCTTTCTTATAAAGTGAATTTATCAATGTCTACTGGATCTCATTTCAACGATGTAACTATTTCAAAATATTTTCCCTTGTAATGAGATTATAGTAAAACATGGGATGATAATTTGAAAAAAATCTAAACTTGCGTAAAACTTTGGACTTCCGCTTTATATTTGTGTATAATCTTGTAATTCTTCCCCTTTCCATATAAAAAAATTTGCCTTCCGCTTTATATTTGTGTATAATCTTGTAATTCTTCCCCTTTCCATATAAAAAAATAAGTTTTTTAATGGCTTTTTTTTTTTTTTTGCAGAGGAACCTCACTGACACAATGACATTGGCTTTATTTAAGGGAGGAGCTAAATCAGCTCTTAAATATGGTTCATTCAGCAGTTTTTATTTGTAAGTGTCTATTATTGCATTATTAATGACAAGACACCTCTAGCAATCAGTTAGTTCGCCAGTATTAATGCTGACTAAAGAGTTCAATCAATTTTTTTCATATAACTTGGTCTCATAATAAGTTTTTCAGCAAAATATTTTTATGCTTCAAATTTCGATAGTCATATAATTCACTTATACTATTATATAGGCCTTAAGCAGTCCTATCTTTGAACTCCGCATCTCTCTCTGATTTGCACGTAAAATTCTGTTTTGAATTAAAGTGGAAATGATGAAACTTCAATCAATATAAAGACCTCTTTACTCAATCCGAGTTTATCTTTAAATAAAATTAAGAACTGAACGCAGAGTAGTCCGACATTGCATTTTTATGTTTACTACAGAAATTGAAACATTATAATTTTATAATTTATAATATCTCAAGGAATTATTCAGCTAACCTTTCACAGATTAAATGAAACATTCAATTTTTAATTTTATTTTTAGATGTATATAAATGCTCTCAATAATACTATTTTATTTGTTTTTTGGTTTATAAATATATTTCAAAAAATCATGGTTTAAATTCCTTTGGTCTTATTGATTCATATTCTGTAAAATATTTTTAAGATTTCAACTTTTAAATAAATAAATAAATAAAAAACATTTCTATCTTCTGCGATCAAACATGGCTGATTTATTCAGTTCTGAATATTGCAAGTTTAGAACAATCATCATTTTCATAATCTAGTCAATTATTCTAGAGTAACACTGATTGGCTTCTTTGAGATTTTGATAAAGTGATCTAAAATTGCCAGTTTTTATCAGTTACATTGAAATTTTTATAGATCGATCAGCTTTGATGATTGATTTAATTGATTGGAGTGCCACTTTTTTTTTATTTTTAAGACATATTGTCTGTAGAATATTTTGTTAAATATGATACACAGTACAGATGAAATATGTAAAAATTTAAAAATCATAATTCAGCAGAATTTTTTACCTCCATTTACTGAGAATATAATTATATATTTCACTTAGACCATTATAAAGAGATGCATATCTTTTATGAAGTTTAAAAATTAGCTGTTGGTCTCTGATTATGGAAGATGTCTTGTAGATATTAAACTAAATCTACCTTAAATAAAACTGTTTAATCAAATTAGCAATATATGTATTATAAAATACCATAGAAAACATTTCATTGCATTTGTTTTCCAAAAATATCATGTTTCATATTTGTTTCCTTTTATGCAGACACCTGCTGACACAACATTTTTATATGTTTAATTTAGAATGATAGTTGATTTATTTTTTCTCATCTGAGAACATGATATTATTTTGGCTAGAAAGTTTTGATGTCTCCGAAATATACGGGTAAAAAATATTTTTATCTGCTTTTACAAATTTTGCATTATTAATTATTACATATGCTTCTTTGAAAGGAGATCCATTTTCAAATAGCTGGCCTGCTTTTACCAGTATAGCTTTAATATTATGTATGCTTTTTTTGAAAGCAGATGCGTTTTTATTTTGCTTGATTCATTAAAATGCGGATATAAATTACAATCATGGAGGCAAATTCTTTGATTTTCTCAATATATCTTCACATAAGTAAAAGTAAAAATTCAAAACATGTCTTATTGTTTTAAAAATTAAAAAGAAACACGAATGCAAAAATATTTTACTTCTACTTATCATCGATTACTATTTGTTCGTTGTTTCTTTGAAATGACGTCATCTTCTAGTTCATTTAAGATTTCTTACTTTTAAATAATTAATCTCTCTCTCAGAAGATTAACATTTGGTGCTTTTCTAAGAATTCTTTTACAGTTTTAACTGTCGCACTTTTGTGATATATTTTTATTTTGTATTTTTATTTATTTTAATTCTTTAATTGAATTAAAAAATTTTGATTTTGCAAATGATCAAGAAACTTTTCTCTTGCATTTATTGTTTAAAAAATGTCACATTTCCTATTTATTTCATTTCATATAATCATGTGATTATATCTTTCTGTTTTATTTTTGGTAGTAATTTACTTATTTTTTTAAAATCAGAACTTCTGAAAATGTGATGGCAACATATTATTAAA
The DNA here is from genome assembly GCA_026289955.1 of Argiope argentata. Taxonomy (NCBI): domain Eukaryota; kingdom Metazoa; phylum Arthropoda; class Arachnida; order Araneae; family Araneidae; genus Argiope; species Argiope argentata. The sequence goes on from JAOUZG010025848.1 coordinate 4,480,227, forward strand.
AGTTGATTTATTTTTAGATCCTCATGAAGATAAAATTTTATTTTTATGTTATGCGAAATAAATCGTTGAAAAATATGGTTAAATTAAATGTTTATAAATTCATTAAAAATATAATTTTAATTTATTGGTCAGAACATCAGTATCATTGAAAAGCTAATTTTTTGAGCTTTAACTTGATGCAAAAATCAGTTTTGTGCTGTTATATTTTCGGAAGTTATAGCTAAAAAACGTCAAAATTTCCATTATTTTTTAATTAATTCAAATTTTAAATAAAAATTCAAAAAAAGGGCTGCAAGGTGCACATTTGCAGCCACCAAGGTATACATGTACCAAATTAGGTAGCTGTAGGTCGAACGGTCTGGTCTGTAGAGTGCCAACAGTCACACACACATTGAGCTTTATTATAAGTAAAAAAATTACTGTATTCACTGCACGGCCAAAAGAAGGGGGAAAAGTAAAATATAAAGATACAAATTGAAACATTCAGATTTTAAAAGGCTGCTTGAATCCTTGTGCATTGATAAATTTGCATAAGCCATTTAGTAAACACCGTTGTCTACCTACACCATTTAATAGATAGTGATGTATTAGGATTCATTAGGTCTCATAAATAGTGCAGAAACATTGGCAATGTATCATTTCATATTGATGGCCAAAAGAGTTATGTGACTGAATATATAATGTACTGGATGCAAGAAAGAAAAAATAATAGGTCTATATAAAGAGCAAAAATATAGTGTGTATATTGTTCAGCCAGAAAGCCTAGAAAGATATGAATAAATCTATACTTTTTAGAAAATGTTTAATAATTAAAAAAAAAGGAACTCTTACGACTGAAGATTATTGGTACGATTGATGAAATGTAGGTATTAAAAATGATGTAGTGAACTTTCAACACCTATTTAAAAAGCCATTAGTATGGTATGGTAAGCCATTAGTATGGAAGTAAAGCCATTTTTATTAGTATGGTAAGGTTTAAATTATTTATATATTTAAAAAAAATGAATTAGAGGGTTGTAGTGCAGTGAATGGTCTTATTGCAACTAACTGAAAAAATCAGACAGTGTTTTTTTAAGAAATGTAAAGATTGAATTCTTCAGCAATGACAAAAAAACATGTCATCAGATGAGTCCAGATCTACACTCTTCAATGTGATAATCATATCATAGTTAGAAGAGAATAGTTATTAGATATATTTTATAATGTGAGCACTGTACTAAACTCAGGAGATGATTAGACTGAAATTGGCTTATTCATCTTAAGCCTCAATAAAATGAAGCCTGTTGAATATATGAGCTTATTGCATGAACATCTTTTCCCTTCAATAAAATGTTGTTTCTTCTGAGGGGGTTAGCTCTTTAAAAATGGTAATGTTAAGATTAATCAAGTTTGCTCCATGAATGTTTAATTACAAGTATAGATAAGTTAAGATACAAGTATTCATTCATGTGTTTAATTTAACCTCTAGAAGGTCTGATTTCAAACCCATTTAAAATGTTTGATGTAGTTAAAAGGTCTCTATTGTATCTTCATTCTTTCCTTCATTTAAACTCTAGGCGATAGATTATACTATTGTGGCTAAAAATAAGTGTCCAGACGAGATATATATGGATAGAGTCAATATCGTATATGCATTAGGATTCATATAATAAGAGGTTTAGCAAAATATTAGTGTTCAGCCCCTTTTTTTCAAAGAGTAAACAAATTTAATGCAGTTTGAAAAATATGAAAATCTTTAAACTTTTACTTTTAAATGCAACTACACTTGGGGGAAAAAAAAACCTTTTTCATAATATGTATATTTTATGAAATTTCATTCTAAATTATTTTTCATTTTAAATTTATTCTAATTATAAAGTAAGTAAATGCAAAATATTGAACAACTTAACAACAAGAAATGTCAGAACACCAACTATTAGTGAAGTTTGTAGTTGTGTGAAGAAATTGTGAAAAGATGGTAAAAATGAAAGGATTTCAAAATGTACATTAAAATATGAAATAACAAAGATTTAGGGCAATTGTCTTGAAATAACGTCATTAAAATAACATTTTATAAAACATCTTACAATTATTACTGCATAATTTCTCATATTTATTTATATATATTAAAAAAAACCAAATAAATTAATTTTTGAAATAATTTATTTGGTATTTCTACTTTAATGCATGATTAAAGTAGGAATAGTTTTATATAATATTTGATATGTAATTCTGACTTTTTGCTATTATTGCTCTTAGCAATTGAATGAATTAGATGAAAAATAATAAAATGTTAAAATGAAATCTGCTATGCATATTTCAATGTATCCTGGCGGAACATAATTTTTTGAATGGCCAAACACCAAGTGTTCATGCTAGTTAAATTACATTTTTATTCATTTTAATTTTTTCATTGAGTTAGTAACTTAAGTATTGCAAACGACCCAAAAAACGTTATCTCGCATTTATTGTTCAAAAAAATATTACATTTCCTGTTTATTTCATTTCATATAATCAGGTGCTCAAAATTACATTTTTCTAGGTTTTATTTGCTGTAGTAATTAACTTATTTTTTTTAATCAGAGCTTTTGTAAATGGAGTAGCAACACGTTATTAAAAATTGATTCTTTGAAACGCTAAGATAATAAAATTTTTAGTTTTCGCCTACGGATTTTTGTTGATGCTGAAAAACCCCACCCCAAAAACATCATATTCTGACGTAATAATAGGTATTCAAAAAATTACTTTTGAAATTTTTATAATTGTCAATGAAATCAAAACAGTGTCGCCACGTCACCTGAAAAATTGGGAAAACACAGGAATTGAAACATCGGCAAAAAAGGTGGGAAGAATAGAGGATTATTTTTATTTTTACATCTAATCTCTAAAGATAGCTGGAATAAAAATCGTAGTCATAGATTTTAAAAACGAATAAATACCGTTCACGATTGCTCAATATGGAAACTCGCCTTTTCTCTATTCTTGTCCCCCCCCTTTGTATAGATCTGTCCTCTTTCGATTTTTGAGACAGTTCTCTGCCGTAGAAGAAATAATTTTGGAAATATCGTTTGGAATTTAAAAGTTATCTCGTTTAATCAGGACTGTTAGAAAAAAAGTTATTTACTTTCTTGTCGACAATGAATACGTTTATCAAAATTGAATGATATTTATTCTTTCTATTACTTTTCAAGTATACTTTATTGTAGACATATTTTTTGTTTTGTTTTTCCGTCTTCAACAACAACAACAAAACAAAAACAAAAAAATCCGTCACTGTTGAACTTGCAACTGGCTATGTGAAAAGCATGGATTTTCTAGCTTTAAAGCAATAAGTTGGTAAAGTTTTATCTCCATAGGATGAACAGTAGGGCAACGCATAAATTACGAAAAAACGAACATTCATTTTTGTATATTAGATACAGGAACAGCGCAAGGAAAAAAAAATACACCTGCTCTTAATAGCTTCAGTACTACGGACTAATATTTTCCTTAAGAAGAAATTGGAAAGAATAAATACACTTACTCGGTTCAACTTTTACTCGGTTAATTTTTCTTATGAGGCAGGAAACGATTTAAGAATTTCTATTTAAAAATGAAAAACGGTAAAATAAAGACAAAAGATTCAAAAAGCTCGAACAGATGTTTTCAGTTTTTTTTTTATTTTCTGTTCTGATGAAATTCATAAACAGACAATTTTAAAACAGAATAAAATAATTGCTCCCTTATGAGAATAAATAATTTTTATTAAAATAATCCTTTTATTAGAATAAATAATGACCTGAAATAAAACAAAACAGCAAACTAATTATTCAAAATCGTTTTGCTGATTAGTCTGGTTAAAACCAAATCATGCCAAGAACACATGTTGCGCATGCGTTAATTTCAGCGCCAATGAAGATAATGCCATGCGTGAATTTTCTACATCAGTTGGGGTAAAGCAACACAGAATAGAAATTTTTAATTTCCTTTATTATTTTTTATTTTAATTCAAAAGTACTTCATGATGAATCTGAAAGATCGATTAATTAACAATGTTTTGTTTTAAAAACATCAAACACTAAGAAAATAAACAGAATCGTTTGAAATAATCGATCGAAAATAAGTTAAGCCTAACCTCATTCGATTGAAAGAAACAAAATAAATCGAAATCGTTCTTATTTGGCGGTGGAGGAATGAAGATTTTTAGCGGGAAAGTTCGTTTTTAATTAATAATTAACCAAAATAAATTAACCGAATTAACGCAATTAACCGAAATAAATATTAGCCTATGTTTTTTTCTAGGCGATAATCTAACTGTGTGCTAAATTTCATCCAATTTCGTTAAGCTGTTCTGGAGTGATTGACTAACATTCATCTAAAATTTCACATTCATAATAGTAATATAGATTTCAAGTAGTAATTTATTATGACCATTTATTATAAAGCTTTAGAAATTAGTTTTGTAGGTAAATAAACTATATTTTTGAAACTCAGATATTTTCAAAAAAAAAAAAAAAATTTAACAAATAAAATTAATTTGCTATTTAGTTGAACGTGAAATGGGGAGGGTGGGTTCAGCCACTTGGGAGGTTAATGAGACAGTGTTGTTTATATATATTAAGATGAAGCTTTCTTATTCTGATTTTATGAGAAGTTTTAATTTGAAAAAATTGAATTGAAAAAATGAGGATGAATCAGAATTGAAAAAAAATTCCGTAAAAAAAAGTGAAGATGATTTATAGTTAATATATGTTTTAATTGTTTATCCTTTTGTTCAAAGCATGGGATGAGGGGAGCCTTCCAGATGCTACGAATTATAAAATATAATAAATACAAATTTAAATATATTCATTGTAAAATATATTTATAAATAAAAAATATTTCCTAGAATGTAACATATTTTTATATATATGATAAAAAATGAAATCATGAGTATTTAAGAGCATATAATTTTAATCAAAGTATGTCGCATAAACAGATAATTTATTTCCATGATTATCACTTACTGTTTGTCCATGACAAGATCTCTGGCCGACAATCGTCTATGCTTACGGCGGGCGTTGTAGAAACAGGTTGCTGTAGGAAGAGTCCATTTCGCAGAGGTAGAAATTCATTCAAGTTTCTTACGTTGGCGCGTTTAGAGCCTAATTGGTGGTATTTGATATATTGTTTTTAATTTTCGAAAGCAAATTCGAAAAAATAATTCACTGGGCTGAAAATCATTTGCGTACTTGGAATTTTGAAAATATATAATTATTCCTGTCAGAATAATACATAATAGTACAGAGTAAATCAAATAGAAAAACTGAATAATTATTTATATGTCTAACGATTGCACAAGAAGAAAAAAATTTAGTAGAGCCCCGCATGACAAAAAATTAGTTTTCATTTTGTTTGTTTTAAATTTATGTAACTGCTTAAGATCAAATTCTCCACAGCAAACGCGAAGTAATGTCTAATTCAACATAAAAAAATAACGTAATAATCATAATTATTTCATAATGTTTATAAAAGGTTGCTTTTATTCTGTTATAAAGTAAAATATCAATTGTTAAATAGGCTTAAAACCTCTCCAAAATTTTTAAAATTAATAAATTTATTTATTTTTGATATATATAATAATTTCCGAAACTCAAAATTAACAATTACCATTTTATCAATTTTTAAAATTTTAAAAATCAAATTTATTTTCAATATGTACAAGCTTTCTACAACACAATTAATTCCGCAATGTATAAAAGTATTCTAAATTTGAAAATAAATCAAGGGACCCTCAAGCGCGGGTCAGATGTCTCGGAACTGAACTAAAAAAAAGTCCAACATAGCTTTACATTATTTCAATAAAAGCGTTGTAAAAGTTCGTTTTTGTATTCCAGATGACAATTAATTCGTTTCCCTCAACTCGAGGAAGGAAATTTAATTATTTGAAATAAAACTTTTTTCTCACGAATTGTCCATTCAAATAATACAATGATAAATGAGCTTTTCTTTTCAATGTATATCAACCGTCATGAGCTGTGTAGCAATAAGGGATCCATAAATTCCTGCACTCATCTTATCTTTTCGGTGTTGACAATTCTTCACTCCTATTGTCCTATACCTTTCTATTCAAAGCCCATCAATGACGTTTAAGGTATCCGACTGGGTTCGGAGCCTTTTTTTTTAAAAATATGCTTCAAATGCTTGTTATTATTCTAGGTTAAGTTTCAATATGTAACAGAATGATGAAAAATATTTAAAAATAAAAAAATATTTTCATAACATTTTGAAAAAAAGGTAAAATTGTAGTTAAAAAACAGAAAAATTAACTGTTACGCCAACAGTAGTAGAGAAAAAAATTACAATCAGAAATCAAAAATATTTTAGAAGAACATTGTAATAACCAATATGCATGCTTTGAACTAAAATCTTTTGAATATGTATAATATATTCTGAGATATGGCTAAAACAATTATATAAACAAGAATTTTTTGAAAAAAATGTGCTCAATTTGTCTATGAATACCTGTAAAATGCCTAAAACTGCATTTATATTTTAGTTTTTAGTTCAGAGCATTAAAAATATTATACTAAACAATTCTACAAAATTTCATAAGAATATATTCATAACATATTGAGATATTGTGTTTACGGTAATGCAAAAATTGCAAAAATTGAATTCTTCAGAAAAGGCTTTTAAAGTTTTCATTTTGAAAAAAAGCAAAATTATTATCTTTCAGCAAGTCTAAAACTCTCCTGATTTATAAGTTGGACCTTCCTTTATATCATCCTTCACTGATTTATTCTTTCTAGATGCTCTTCTTTTCTTTCTGGACCGTTTTACAGACACTGAAGAATGTCGAATTGAATCGGCTATTCTGTTATCATCAATGTTGATGAAACCTTTGACTTGTTCTGGCTCAATAGGCACACCTAATTTTTCAAAAACTGGTAATAAGCCAGTGTATCCAGAATTGTAAATTAAAACAGCAATATATGTACCTAAGCGAAGAGTTTGCAGTTCAACAAATGTTTCTTTGGGTACAACATTCCACAGTACACCGTTAAAACTTTCGTTACAATTCTGTGTTTTTCCATGCAGACATTTTTGCAATAATTTTTGGTCACACAGTTCCATATAGGATCCTTTTATTTTATTTATGATAGTTGATGATAGGCCTGGTTTCTTTTCTTGAAGTTCTACGCCTGAAAATCTGGCTCTCTGAAATTTACACCAACTATTTGGTCCTTCAGGGCACTGGCGATGCATGGGACTATTGGTGCCGGAACAGCAGTGAAAAAAAGAGGCAATGACGGCACTTTGCATTTTTTCCAAATTTCCCACATTACTGCGAATGGCGATTCCATAATAGTTTTGCAGTCTATCTATAAATTTATCGGTCAATTTCCCTTTTCCACTAAGCCCCTTTGTGTTCTTTTTTAATTTACGGAGATGTCCTCCAACTCTTTTTTGTACATGACCAATGCACTCAAGTTTTTTAACCGAATTCTCACCATATATATCTTTTACAGAGTCAAAACCTTTGGAATCCCCATCACCGTAATATTCACCATATACCAATTGCCGTAAACTTTCTGATCGTTCAAATATACGATAGGCTCCTACCACTTCCATATTGCCAGCAGACCCTTTATGATTAGAACATATGTGGGTTTTACTACTGTTAGTGCACCTAGAGATTTTGGTTTGACATACACGGCAGTATTGAGATAAGATTTCGATATCCAAAATCTTCCCAGTATCAATAGAAATGGCACTGACACAACCATTCAATGAACTGTACCCACGACGTTGCCAAGTGCCATCAACTGAAACACCACAGCTGATTATTTCTCGGTTATTGGCCTTTTTCATATCTCTAACTTCTTTTGCAGCTGAATTCAAATTCAGTTGAGCACATGATTCAACAGTGTTCAGAAGTATTTTTTCTTGGTGACGAAATGAACACTTAGATAAAAAAGGTAAACACAGAGTTGAACCAAGTTTCTTTCTTGCAGTGTAACCACATCCTATCAACCTTAATCCAAATACAATAAATGTGTTTATACTGTTATTTTTGTTTGTTTTGGGTGTAGATGAAAAACCTTTCATGAATGGGCAATTTCTGCACTTCAAAACAAAATTTGAACACAGTCCAAACTTTGAATCCTCACTGAGATGCAAACCATTGGAGAAGCAATCAGGACAGCAAAGGACAGAAAATATATTAAATAAGACTGATAAATCAATTATGCGATTTCCTGTCAAGTTATTGTTGATATCAGTTTTCAGAATATCAACATAAGAAGAGCAGTCAAGGTTCAATTTCGCTGTGCTAGCAGTAGTGACATTTGAAGTTGATGCGCTCACATCATCACTTTCAGTAAATCTATTTCCATGAAAACTGCGTTTCTTGGAACGTTTAGATCTCGTTTTGGGCATTCTAAAACCAGAAACAGATTTAGAATATAGCAAAAAAAAGTGATTTGAAGTTGAAAAAAGCTCGTAAATGATTCACTTGAGAAGTAATCAATAACGTGGAGAAAATAAACAAACAGAACTTCAGTACAGCACATTTGTTGCCAATTTTAATGAGACAAATTTTGAAATAATACCTACATATACTTATTATCAGGCATAAAAGATATAAAATAATAATTTTAGTCATTTTTAATAATTTTTAACATCGAAATTCCTTGATAGATTGCAATATTTACGTCAACTTCCGGTTTCGAAATGCCATTTCCGGTTTCACTTTTGTCATACTATGCTAACTTAAAACGGCCGTAACTTTATTTCTAAAGTAGGCAGAACAAAAAAAAGGACAGATTTGGAAAGCAAAAAGAACAGGCTTTAATATTATGCATTAAAAATTTTTTTCGTTAATTTTGTCAAATTTGACGATTTTTACCCAGTTGGATACCTTAAAAGTACCTATCTGTCTCCGTTTTACTTTCGCGATCAGTGCACCTGGGCAGAAGAAATGTCGTTAAATATTTTAATCTTTCTAACTCACATTAACGTGCATAAATTTTTAGATTCTTGTAATCCTATTTAAGGAAAGCTATTAAAATAACAGGAAGGCGAGAACACAAGCCTCTCCATTTAAAGTCTCCCCATTCTTAAATCGAAAAGGCATTTAAAGGATCTCAAAATTCAAGAGACAAAAATTATTAAATAATGAAATGCAGTTAATATTAATCAAAGAAAATATTAATAAAATATAAAAAAAGTAAGCTAAGCAAATATAAAGATACAAGCAACTGCGGCTAAAGCGAGAGGACGAATGAGCAATAGTTTTTTTTATCGCTTCAGTTTTTCGCCAATATAAAGACCCCCCCCCCCCCGACTTCTGTCCGATTCCATCCATCCAAAATGGATCCTCCCTATCGACACCTATTTCTATGACGCCCGCCGTAAACATAGACGATTGTCGGCCAGAGATCTTGTTATGGACAGACAGTATATGTAGTAGGGCAGAATTTAATTATTTGAAGAATTATAAAATATTACGTTTGTTTCAAATGAATATAAAATCTTAAATTAATATGAGGTTTATTAATTTATTGACATGTTTGTGAAAATATATATCTGTCTAAGATACATTTATATTATAATATTTTTAAATAATAAATATTTTTTTATCATGTCAGAACATGATGTGGTTTTTGGGATTAGATTTTTCGCATCAACAAAAATCCGTAGGCGAAAAATAAAAATTTTATTATCTGCACGAGCATCTCAAAAAATCAGCTCTTAATAACTTGTTGCCATTGCATTTACAAACACTCGGATTAAAAAAAAAGTTAATTACTATAGCAAATAAAACCTAGAAAAATATAATTTTGAGCATGTGATTATATGAAATGAAATAATTAAGAAATGAAATATTTTTTTAAATAATAAATGTGAGACCGTTTTTTTTGGATCGTTTTCAATGCTAAAATTACTAATTCAATGAAACAATTAAAATGAATTAAAAACATAATTTAAATTGCACAAGCACGTGGTGCTTGGCCGTTCTAGAAATTATGTTCCAACATGATACATTGAAATATGCATAGCAGATTTCATTTTAATCTTTATTATTTTATAAAATGTAAAATCAAATGAAAAAAAAATAATCTGTTGTTTTGATTTTTTATATCATTAGATTAACTACAATGACAGCTGCCAATTACAGAAATAAATTATCAATATGGGATCATGCAACCAGTGGTGGTAAGTAAGAATAGGTTGTGTTGTTAGTTAAGAATGTTTAGCTATTAAATATAATAATAGTGTGTTTTTGTATCTGTGTAATTTTTAAATGATTTTTAACTCATTCATAAATTACGTTAAATTATGAATATATATATATATATATATATATATATATATATATATCGATGAGATTAAAAAGATAACCAGACATGATTGGCAATAATAATCAAGATAAAATAAATAAATAAGTAAAAAAAATTAAAATGAAATCTCTTATCCAAAATTTTAAGTTATCATGAGAACATTATTTTTTAAAGTCATTAACCAATTTAAACCAGTTTGAAACAATCATAAGACTTGTTTATCCTTATCTCTCTATATAGGTGTATATATACACACTGGTGTGCAAAACTTAAGCATCAATGTAAATTTTAAGCAGATAACCATGAAACTGCAGAAAAGGAGTTCTTGCAATCGGTGCAATGCACAACGGCAACGTCGTGATGTTTCGGAGTTCCGCGGTGTGACAAAGTGGTCACGAGCACCTCCACATCAGAATTTGGAATAGATACTTTAATTTGTAAATTTGGGGTACATTAAAATTAATTGAACTAGTTTAGACGAGCGTAATAGAGCTCTAATGTCAAAGATGGTAATTAGCAATTTTTTTCATTGGTAAATAATTAAGATAATTAAAATAATAGGTTTATACTATTTATGGCACTACGTAATTCAGGTCATGCGCATGCAAATATCAGGAACGAAACGTCACAGGTGACGGGAGCGTGTGCACCTCAAGACTACAATAAAAGGAAGGTCGGAGACGCAATTAAGCACATTCGCTGCAGATGCTGGTGAGTTCTTTCGTGAAATATGGGTAAAAGAAATCACCTGGACGATTTCCCACGTGGAAGAATGATCGAAAAGTTGGAGGAAGGGCGCAGTGTGACTGAAGAGTTCGGAATCAACAAAAGTACCGTTTCGCGCGCTTGGAAAGCCTTCCACACCACAGGTACAGCTGTTAAAAAGGTTGGTGGCGACCGCCTTAGGAAAACAACTGCAGTGGACGACCGATATATCGTTCTGCAGACGAAAAGAACCCGAAATGAGTGAGCAAGCACTATTGCTGAGCAACTGTGTACAGAAAAAGGGGTGACAAGTGTCGCGGTTTATTGCGTCCAGGTACCTTCACAAAGGGGGCCTATTTGCCTGCCGTCCTGAACGCTGTATCCCTTTAAAAGTTGGCCATCGGCGGCCCCGTTTAGAGTGGTGCAGGAAGCACAAACATTGGACAGCTCATCAATGGAGTCGTGTCCTCTTTACGGACGAGGGTCGTATTAGCGCTACAAGCGATTCTCGACGCCATTTGATTTGGAGAGAGGTCGGGACATGGTTTCATCCCAGTAACATTACGGAGAGGGACCGTTACGGTGGTAATGGAGTTGTCGCCTGGGGAGGCATTATGCTGAACGGGATAACTGAGCTCCACGTTTTCGACGGAGCTTCTGTGACCGGAGATCGCTATTGTAAGGAGGTGATCCTTCCCTATGTACGTCTATTCCGAGGTACCATTGGAGATGTTTTCTTTTTTATGGATGATAGCGTACTGCCACATCGGACTCCTGCTGTTCAGCAGCTACTGGAAAGTGAAGATATCACTCGAATAGATTGGCTAGTGTGCTCCCCTGACTTAATCCCATAGAGCATGTGTGGGATGCTTTGGGAAGACGCCTTACGACGCGATTACATCCTCCGGGGAGCACCCAACAACAGAAATAGATGCTGAATGAGGAATGGACTCTCTTACTTCAAGAACTGTTGGACAATCTAGTGCTGAGCATGGGGAGAGGATGCGAAGCAACCATTGAAGTAAGGGGAGGGCATATCCCATACTAAGGAACATCAGCTTGTTGTTCTTCCACCTGGACAGGCATTCATGTATAACAATACTATGAGTTCAACAAATCCTATTTTAGTTTTATTTCATTATTGTATGCATTGTATTCGTTTTTGTGCAACTATGCTTTCGTCATCCTTTAAGTACAAAATGCTGCCTTTCATTTCTGAATTTCCTGTCTTTCAATTGATATCTCGTGGAGTTAGGGAAAAAATCACCTGTTGCTTAAGTTTTGCACACCAGTGTCTGTATATATATATATATATATATATA
>JAOUZG010025848.1:4497536-4535324 GCA_026289955.1 Argiope argentata
GATCTTCAAATATAATTCTTTCAGCTTCACTCTTGTGCTCTAATATGTTGTAAACCCACTGTAAAGAAAACAAATAAATAAATACAGTATAAAAAAGAAAAAAAGTTTACATTGAAATCCTCTTATAAGTGTAGATTAAATGAAAAAAAAATATATAACAGCGTTCATCAAGTGTATTTTAAGGAAATGTGAAATCACACGCAGGCAGAATGTGATAAGAAAGACAATCTCTATTGTAGGAATGTGATATATGAAAATGAGGAAATATACAAATATAACAAGAAACAATTCACAAAGGAAAAATCCTAAAATTACAAATTAATTAATCAATCTAGAGAAGAAATATATCAAAACTTCAAGTGATTGACTTTTACATTCATTTCGAAATATTTATAAAATTAAAAAATCAATAGTATATGGGTTTTTCAAAGACACTGCAAGAAGTAAATTTTTCGACAAATTTAAATGAATATATATAAGACATCAGATATAAGGGAAAAAGTAGTATTTTACTGTAAATATTTCTTCAATAGTTAACAGTCTTTAGAATATTTCTTGGACACAATACCAGCTTTTTTAAGGCCTTTTATTGGCATGACTCAATTGGTATTTTATAGTTTCCTTCTGAGTATTAGCTATATTGGTGGAACAAGTAGCTTCATTTTGTCAGCAAGATTCAGATATAAGAAAAAATATTTGATATCCAAGATTTCATATTTTTTAAATGAATATTTCTCTGAAATTTGAGAGTTTTGCCAGACAGAGTGCAGTGGAATGAACAGCAAAAATGGAAGAATGTCTACCTTTTCCCTTTGCAGTAAAATTTTTTGCATCATTTGATAAATTGCAGAACTTTTTTTAGTGCATAAAACTGCAGAATAGTCACATCCCTGCAAATATAAAATAAACATATCCTCAGTAATAGAAGATAATGGATGCAGAACAGATATGTGCAGCTGGGCAGGCAAAAGTATCATTTGGCAGGCAATTGGATATAATTTCATCGGTGCCAGTATCCTGTTTATGACTAAAAAAAAAGCAATGTAGTCTTTTTTTTAAAGGCAGAAGCAAGTGGAATTTGAGAAGTGCACCAATAAATAAAAGCAACATACGAAAAAAAAAATGGTCATTCACTTGGGCACAGGACATCTATAAATGTTTTTTCAAAGGACAAGAATCTGAATTATGATCTGCAACCTGGTTAAAATTATCTTGTTATCCTAGAAGCTTTAATGGATGACTAAGCAAGACATGCACTTGAAGGGATAGGTATGAATTTCTCTCTGCTCCATTCATGACATCATAATGGAGAAACTGCAATCAACCCTTAACTGCAGTAATACAAACAATCATAAGTGACTTTGCACCAAATTATCCTTGGAGTCTCGTCTTCATGATCATACTAAGAACATATAATAAAATTTGGTACTTTCAATACCAAACAGAGAATAAACAACAAACCCAATAATATAAAAGTCTCAGTTGCCTACTGTCAAAGAAGCTTCAGATGGCACAGGGTAAAGCAAAATTATACTAAGAAGTTTTTATTTTTTAAAAAGAACAACTGTTTCTTATTGTGCCAAATGATCAATGATTATTATTATCATATTACTCTGGTCTATTTACATCTAACAAACAAAGGCAGTGTACTGAGTTGTTCTTTAGAATGGTTTTGTTAAGAGATAATGCTTGACTAAATAGAAGCACTCACTCATTGGACAAACTGACAAAATTTTGATAGTCAATATAGGAACACTCACCACATAGCCCTGATCTTTCACTAGATGACTTTCCCACCTTGATTAACTAAAAAGGCACCAAATCAGGGTTTCCTCTCAAATCTGGGGAAAAAATTTCCTGTGTTTTCCCTGTATGTTTATACATTATAAGAGGAAATGTATGAACAACACTCATGTTTTTAATTATAATAGAATAACAATACCTCCCCTACCTGAATTTTATCAGTAAAAAAAAAAAGGAAGTATGCAATTATTTAACATCCCTAAAATAATGGCACATTAAATAACTGTTTATATTTTTTTAAATAATATTTTTTATTATTGTTTTGAGTTGGGCAAGAAAAATTTACATGTTAACCAAAGGGGAGGGGAAAATACTTATTTATTGTCTACTATAAAGTCACACAAAATTAAGAACTCAGGTGAAATAAAACAAAATAACATTCTTGTTATAATGCCCCAAAAAATTTAATGTTTAATTAAATAATATTACAATACCTTTTGTTTGCCAGTTTATATATTTGAGCAATAAAAGTTTTTAAGATTTACAGCCATTAATTTCATGTTCTCCCCCTTTATATGAAACTGTTTAACCAGGTAGAATTTCTCATTTGTTAAACTTCCCATCAACCTGAACTTTTTATCTGCTTTTCTAAGTTTCATAATACCCCATTAATTTTGCAAACTGAAGCAGATATCTTGAGATCAGAACTTTTAACACATCTCTGTTTATTTCATCACACAGTTCTTATATCAATTTATCTTCTTTCAAAGTTTAACAAACATATCCTTGTGGGCAATAAACAACCCACTTTTCACTATTGCACTGCCATGTGACAATACCAGAATTATTTTTATGGGTTTCCAAAAAAATCAGAAAATTCTTTGGACTTTAAAAACAGAAATCATTTAAGTGACTTTCTTCATTCAATGAATATAGCTGTTGCTTGTATTTCTTTTTTAGTTTTTAAAACCAAATTTCAAAATGGAACTTTTATTATTCTGAATATGAATTGCAAATTGGTGTTTTAGAATTAAAAATAAAAGGCAAATCAATCATTCTCCTTTCACTAATATTGTTTAATAAATGTAAATTGAAATATGATGCGAAATCAAAAATAGCAAAATTTTTGGGCATATATTGAAATTTTTTTTTGTAGTATTCTTCACAAATATGAAACACTATGTTAAAAAAGGGTCTTTTTTCAGTTTCAGTAGTTTATTTAAGCAGATATTCTCACTATTGCAAAAGGCAAATGAATAAAAAAAAAGTGAGTTTTTGTGGTTTAACAATTACAAAGGGCATTGCTTAGGTTTTAGAGCTATGGCAATGATGTTTTATGATTGTAGTGTTTTAAGATATCAGCATTTTTTTAGATGGGGGGGGCAGACCTAAGGCATTTATAATTTCATATACCCCCATTCATTCCTCCCACTTTTCTAAGTACTGTAGACATTCTGTGAACTATTGGACAGCAAATTCATATACACAATTTCAAAACCTGTTTTAATCTTAAATCCATCGTTATAAAATATTTCATTATTATATTTTTATATTATATAAGTTGTGTGCATTTAGAAGCAATCAAAGTGAGTGAAATCCATGTAAGAGAATTTTGCAAATTAATTTAGATCATAAAACCAAAACAATATGATCTTTGTGGAATCATTAAAAAAAAAAAAACCTAATGAAATGCAGATAATTTTGCTTAAATTGCATAATTTAATTTCTTACTTTCTAAAATCTGGATTTCAAAATATAAAATTTTTTTAAACATCAAGAGTTTGATTAAGTGGGAACAGAAATATTCATTAAGAAAAATGACTATTTGGAAAGATTTTATAGGTAATTCAATAAACAGATAGAGCATTTATTAAAATTATTTCAATTCCATTAATTATTGCTATCATCAGTTTCTCACCTTTAATAAATAGTTGATATATAATCTTTAAATTTTAAACTAAAATTTAATATGATAAGCAAAGAAAGTTAATATACATAAAAAAGTGTTTAAGCGATCCTGTTGAACTGTTATTTCTAAGGTAAAAAAATAATAACAAAATAATTTTTGAAAATAAACTTAAACAAAAGTGAAAAGAGGCTTTGATTTTTCAAATGCTGAAAAACTAAAAAGATAAATAGCTTTGTGAAATGATGCAGCAGCATATAAAGTAATTTAAATTTTAAAAAAATGTACATTTTATTTTGCTAATAGAACTATTTATATATTAAGTTACATGAAAAGAAGGAATATTCTTCCAGTTTCTTTTTAAATGATATTATAATTAGCCTTTGTTAAAATACATAAAAAACTTAGAAATACAGTTTTTAATCAAGATTACGAAATTTGAATTCCAAAACTAAAGTGAAATTAAAATGTTTTAAAAAATATTTTTAACACAAATAGACAATTATTAAAATAAGTCATTGAATAATGATATTATGTATTATAAAGATTTTAAATTTTACAAATATAGGCCTATAAAAATCATGAAAAAAAAACCCTATTAGTTTCTTTACCTGAATAGAGAATTTTTGAGCTTCAAGATGAGGAAGAATAACTGATTGATATATTTCAGATGTTTCATTAACAACAACTGATGATTGATTTTTATATTTTTCTGCATGCTTGTTCGTAGCTGGATATATAACAGTTGCTTTAATATCTATTGAGAGAAAAAAATAAGGAAAATCAAATTATTTCCAAGTATTAAACTATTAATTAAAATCCTAAGAAATTTATTATAATCCCAAGAAAAGATATAGCCCTTTAAATCATGAACTGGAGGAATGCTGAAAAATCCATTACAATAAGAATTTCCCAAAAACAACAACTTTTTTCCCTTTTTAAATACAAGTAAGGTTTAAAATTTCTCACAACTACTCTTAGACTTACGTCCTTGTTTTCTCTCATTGAAATCAGACCAATTATTGCATGACAAGATGTTATGGCATTTCACTATTTACATAAGAGTAGGGGGAACCATATTGATTTTCTTCAGTTGCCATACAGGAAAATTGTGATATGTGAATATTTAAATAATAATAATAAAAAATATTGAAATCTTAAAATTATGTGCATTTATATACAATATATAAATACAAAAATAAATTAATAAATAAAATAAGAAGACTGAGAATTTTAATGCTTTTTAGTAAGTTTTTAAAGTTTTGCTTGTATAATTTTTTTAACACTATAAGGTAAAGGAAGTTACAAGTAATTCTTCACAAGAAAAAAATATATCTATTTTAAAAATATCATATTTGATATTGCAAATATCTCAAACATTATGAAAAGTGTAGATTTTTTAAAATTTTCATAAAATAAATTTGAATCAATTTTTAAGAACAAGCAACATCCACATATATAATCACATAATTTCAAAAAAAAATATCCAAAGTAACAGCTTTAATAGTTCAAAATTAGCATTCATGATTGATTTGACTTGACTCGCGAACACCCTATGCTGCATGAGAATCTCATTCATTCATGTTGTTTATGACAAAATTACTAGTGGGCATAAGATGAACAAACTGACACTATCTTATATTAGTTATAAATAATATCTATGACAATTAAGTATTTTGCCATCACTTTTTGTTTGTTAAGGAGTAGTATTCTCCATTTGTTTTGTGCTTAGAATAATTTCATTTTCTATCAATAAAATTTGACATAGATAATTTCTATTCACTTTCAATTGTGAAATAGATTTATCTATGCTTAAGAAAATTACAAAACAATTTTTTCCGTGCTGCCATATTTGGTTGACTATCTAAATTTGCTATAAAACTTTTGAATGAGTTGCTATTTTGTTTTGAATTAACAAGGAAAGTCAACAAACAAAAAGTGAAATTTTCAATTTTTAACAATTCAGTAGTACAAACAGTAAAAAATAAGTTTGATAAATCATTAATGCTTACAGTTTCTTGTTATATTATCCATCAACACTATCTAAGCAGTGCAAATTAGGACATCTAATAACTAAAAAAAGGAGAAACTCGAAACTTCAAAAATAAGGGGGGGGGATGAATTTAAAATCCAAACAAGCAAATTCTTCAATGTCTCTGCTTGTAAGTATGTAATGGGCGTGCACAGTTCTTTTTACCTCCTGACTCCGAATACGGCCGAGACGGCTGGACATTCAGACATCCACGGAACGGCCACGACCTCCGATGTTATCGGGGATGTATGACAGTTGCGTACAATCCAAAAGCGTACAGGTCGTAAAAGTCCAATAAATCATGCGTAGCTCTTTGAAAAAAAGGGGGAAGGGAGTAATTAGTCTAGGTTTGTTAAAACATATGTTTTTTGTTGGCAAGAGTATTTGGCGAGGAAAATTATTGGCCTTTTAACTAAATTTTGAGGCTTAAACACAAAGAAAAAAACTTTTGTATTTGTGTGCATGTAATGGCTCTGTACAAATAAGACCAGAAAAAAAAAAAAGATTTTTTTTTGTTTTGAAATTTTAACTAATGAAAATTAATAGAAATATTGACTTTTTTCCATGATACCATTCTAAAATTTTACAATAAAAATAATTTTTACAACATTTTAAAATTTAAAAAATTTAATGATATCAAATTTTTTACCGCATTATTTTTTTCATACTTAATATGTATATCAAAATTTAAAGTTTAAGAACGTTTTGTGGTGGGGCCAATTGAAATTTTCATCAATCATTAATCATAGTTTACTAACAGGATGGCCAAAGGTGGAAAGTATAAAATATGCGACTAAATATATTAAGAACGCTTGCAAATCATATCAATTATCAGCATTATTCCTTCAAACTATACATAACATAGTTCTTAAATAAAAATCTATTATTAAAAAAAATCTAAAATAACAAAATTCAATTCTAAAAACGTGACACTGAAGTGCACTTTTCCAAATATTAATTGCACTTTCTCATAAATATCTTTGTGTTAAATTTATTATCTCTACGTTCAAATGTCTATGTTTTAAATAGGCAGATAGACGCATATATATACTATTCACTTTTATTTTTGGAAGAAAGTCTTATTTAGTGAATTAAAATTTTTAGATTAAAGTCAGAATATTCTACACTTTAATTTTTGAATAACTTTAAACGAAAAATTTGAAGATACCTGTCAAATTTAAAGCATAAGCTCCTGTTTTAGAAATTTATTTCTCTGTCTCTCTCTCTCTGTGCGTGCGTGTGTGTTATCTGAAAGTTTATTAAGTTCCTAAAACAGTTTTTATGTTATTTTATGCTTTAAAATTGAAATTCGAGATATTTTAATGGTACATTACAATTGAAAATTGTGTAATAATATGTTAGAAAGCCCTTTTTTACTACTTTTTAAAAATTTATCCATTTACTATTTATTTCATTTTTATAACATTGCACTTTACTGAATATTATTTTAAAATATTCTGAGTGAGATTTATTTTGTCTTTCATGACATTTAATTGAAAACCCTGTATTCTCTTGATTTTCCATTGATGCTGTGAAAGTAGAAGGATTTGGAAGCATATGAAGAATACTTATAATAACTATTAATCGCTAAATGCATATGCAGATAAATAAACATAATATTCTAGTTAGATAAAGAAGTACTTAAATATGACAAATCTCAAAAGAAAGGGATTAGTCAAAAAAATGTAACAAAGAAATGTACTCCTCAAATTAAAAATTGAAAAAGAAATCGAATAAATTTGGGAGAACAGAAAGAATAGTCTGAAAAATTGGGAAATGCTGGAAAAAAAATCTTACTCTGATGTGTAAATTAAAATCTTACAATTTATTTCGGTAAAATGTTTTTTTAATAATTTTTTTAATTTACGATGACAAACAGAAAATTTTAAATTTGTAATGGTACTTCCACTGTGAAGCTGGTTTTTTAAAAACTTATATGACATGGAAAATTAACATCCGCGGATGAAAGCTTTTTTTACTACTTACGGTATTTCAAGAATAGCTTTTGTATTTAATTCCTTCTTACAAATCATTTCAATAATATTAACCTCATTCATTTATACTTCACACTTAATAAGTAACTTATATTTAAATAACATAGATTTCAGGGTCCGAACTCATTGAATTAAACAAATGAATCAATTAGAAACAAAATCAAAACTAATGAAAACGAAACTCTTTCGCTCAATGCAAATCGTGGACATTTATGTAAAGTATTTTCTAAAATCTAGATTATTTTTTCGAAGGGGATGCAGTATTTATATAAGAAGAAATTCATTGATTTTTATCATACATTTTTGACTAAATTCCTCTAAAAGCAATTCATGTTTCGTCGGAAACAAAGTGGAAACTTTGTTTAATGAATTTTGAAATTCACTATACTGTATTAAACAATAAGTCATTAAATATTCCAAATTGAGTTAAACACCATGCTAACTTTCGCCAAATCTGACACTTTTAAGATAACGTTTAAAATGTTGCAACCTCTTCTAGAAGTGATCCTTTAACAGTAACGAAATCGCCTTGGAAACAAGACCGCTGATTGACAGTTTTACGACTGGTACGCATCTGTCCCACTACGTGTTATCGGAGGTCGTGGAACGGCCGAAATGCCACCTGCTTATTTTCTTCCCCTTTTCTCAGCAGGGTCGTAAATCAGCAACGGCAACGTCGTTATGTTTCGTAGTTCCGCGATGTCACAAATTGGTCACGAGCACCTCCACATCATAATTTGGAATAAATTCTTAAATTTGTAAGTTTAGGGAAAGTTAAATTTAAATGAACTAGTTTGGACGAGCGCAATAAAGCTCTAACGTCATAAAATTTGGTATTTAATGATTTTTTTGAAAATAATTTAATTAATTTAAAATAATAGATTTATATTATTAATGGGACGATTGAGAGTAATTTAATGGAGTTACGTTGCACGTGCCTCAAACTATGGGGACGAATAAAACTATTTTGCTTAATTTTTTGAAAAAATAAAACTTCCAGATTTCACGCGTGTAGCACATCTTAGCTATCCGAGGCCTGAACAGAAATAATTTTGAACATTCAAACACCAGATTGGTAACAAAGTTGATTAGTTCGCAGCTTTTTTACGGCTTGAAAATTGATATAGCAGTTATCGATGGTAGCTCTAGGTCTCTTACGAGAACTAACTTTAGCAGGATCATTTACAGGTAATTGCAGTAACTCGTTACGAATCTGGGGTATTTTTTCCAAGAACTTTTTTCATGTGCTTTTGATAAATTCCGAAACAGGTTCAATTTCGGGTCGTAAATTGGTGCAGGGTGGTTGCTTCCGTTCCCAATGTCCCTGTTGGTTGTGGTCTGCAGAAAGTGCAGAACTTAATTTACAGTACTCTTTCTACTTGCCAATTGCAAAAATCTCTCGCTAAAATGCCGGATATCGGAAAGTTTTAACTCGAGAAGAAATTAATAAAATAATGTTTGAGGATAGAGGTGAATCCGACTTGGATATAAGTGATGATGAAGATGCTGGATTTGAGAAGAATTAAAAAGTGCATTTAAAAGAAAATTTGAATTCAACTAACATCTCCTACAGATATCTCATATAAAAAAATGAAAAGTTATATAATGAACAAATAATTTATCTTTATCAGATTATATATATTTTTAAAAAATTGATACAACATTGAAATTATATCTATGATGACAAACAGAAAATTTTAAATTTGTAATGGTGCATCCACTGTAAAAATAGTTTTTTTTAAAACTTATATTACATGGAAAATTAACATCCGCGGATGAAAGCTTTTTTTACTACTTACGGTATTTCAAGAAAAGCTTTTGTATTTAATTCCTTCTTACAAATCATTTCAATAATATTAACCTCATTCATTTATACTTCAAACTTAATAAGTAACTTATATTTAAATAACATAGATTTCAGGGTCCGAACTCATTGAATTAAACAAATGAATCAAGAAGAAACAAAATCAAAACTAATGAAAACAAAACTCTTTCGTTTAATGCAAATCGTGGGATTTATGTAAAGAAATATATTTTCTATATTCTAAATTATTTTTTCAAAGTAGATGCAGTATTCACATGAGAAGAAATTCATAGATTTTTATCATACATTTTTGACTAAATTCCTCTAAAAGCAATTCATGTTTCACAAGAAACAAATTGGAAACTATTCAGATTGTTTTAAAATGCACTATACTGTTGGAAGGAAGTCGCCACCTTGTCTCCTGTTGGAAGAGACACATGTTCGAACAATGATACTCCTAGGCAGCAGTGAGGCTATTCATCTTTTGTTGCGCATTGTGTTTCTCCTCTTTTAGTGTCGCTCTTCGGACTAAATGGAGACAAATAATGGAACACGCATGCTTTCGGACTATTAAAGCAGGAAACCGTGTCGAAATACCAGATGACACTATTTCTTCTATGGACCACCCAAGCTGGGATAAAGTTCCAATAATGAATAGCATATGCTCTTTACGACCCATTGAAGAAAGAAGTGCTAAGTGAATTAGAGGTGGGTCGTTCGCGAACGAACGGGTCATCTAAGTGAACGAACTGAGTCGGGTCGCCATTTTCTGGATTAGTCGTTCGTTCGCGAACGACTGTGCGGACCCTGCTATATCAGTTCATTAACTGTGTGGATCCACACAGTCGTTCGCGAACGAATGTGTGGATCCACACAGTCGTTCGTGAACGAGTGTGTGGACCTGGTTATTCCTGTTTACGAACGAGTGTGTGGACCTGGTTATTCCTGTTTACGAACGACTGTGGGGAACTTGCTAATTTCATGCCTGAACCTCCTAGAGATAAGATGTTTGTGGTTATGTCCGCAAAAGAATGGGAAAACAGGGGGAGGGGAGGGGAGGCAGATGTTTCAATGTCGCTTAGCAAAAGACTAGTAGTTGACCTTGGGTGATTACACGGCGTTTAGCTTTTTTATCACAACAAATTTTGGACACTCGTTTAGTAAAAAGGAAGTACTTTATGGGAGGTAGCGATAACATTTTTCAATTCCTGGAATCAGAAAGTGTGGGAATTTTCTTCTTCTTCTGGTGGATGGAGATGAAGGAGGGCATTGCCGTTTATTTATATTGGAGATTTCAGGAAGTTTTAATTGTAAAAGATTTTTATTGAAAAAATGTTGGAGTATATTACGACTTTTCTGTTATGATACCAAATTTTACCTTTTAATACTACTAATTAAAAAAACATTTCAGAAATACTTTATAATACAATATAGTCTTAAAATGAATCAATTCGAACATTTTATTTGTCTTTTTGTATTTTGCGTGCTCTTTTATTCGTAAATTTAAGATATTATAAAAAAATATAAAATAAATTTTATTTAAGTCACGTGCACTGCTGTCATGATAAATTATTTACTTATTTTTTAAAAGTTTATATATATATAATTTTTTTTCAAAGTAAATAAATAAATAAATATTTCACATCTATTATTGTATCATTGAATCCAATTATTTTTCAGCTGTAAAAATAGTTATAAATGAAAAAAAAGAAAGAAAGAAAGGTGCTCATTCTCATTTGTTTAAAATTGCTTTTATGTTATTATTTATTTGCTAAAATATTCTTGTTTTGTTAAATTTTGAAACACTGCAATATACTATCTCGCTCTGGTTTTAAGAAAAAATTTATATTATATATATATATATATATATATGCTTCAATTAGCATTTTTATTTTCTCATTTATAAAATTTAGAGAAAATATTGCAATTGACAAAAAAATTTGATCTCAAGATTTTAATGAATCTCCACGTTTCATTCGTCCTTCAATTAGAAAACACATTTTCAGAAAATGTGTATGTTTGACAAAAATAATGCAAAAGCCTTTTGAGCTAGATGGATGAAATTTGGTATAAGATCTTAGCACCAAACTTATACATTTCAATCAAATTTTCTGTAACATCAGTGTAGAAGAAATCTGTCTATCTGACTGTTTTAAACGTAAGTTAGTATGGGAACTACAGAACGATAAAAGCTGGATAGTTAAAGTTTGGGTACACATACCTAGTATATATTTTATAAACATCTGTCAAATTTTCTGCCAAACTCGTCATAGAGTTTACGGCATGCCAGTCTGCACTTTCAGAAAGTTGACTTAATTTTTTTAGTATTAATAGTTTATATATATGTAAATATATATATTCATTTCTACGTTTTGTCAAATCAAAATAGGCATAATTTTACAATAGTCTGTGTATTGTGAATACAAAAATAAATTTTAAAATTTAATAAATAATTTTTAAGAATTATTTTAGTAAAAACTATGCATTTTTATAAAACTGAAAAAATACTTTAATTAGAAAATACCCAGTTTACATATGCATACTTATACAAAGGTGCTTGTCCAAAAGTTGAGTTCAAAGTGAATCCTGTCCTTAATTCAATTCATACGACTATTGGCATATATTCCAGGAAGTAAAAATAAATAAAAGATGAATAAATTGAAAAGATTCAAATGAAATCGTGCATATTTCAATGCATCATATCAGAACATAATTTCTCGAACGGTAAATCTACCCGTGCTCGTGATAGCTAAATAATATTTTTATTCGTTTTCATTGTTTCATTGAATTAGTCACTTTTTTATTTTAAAAAATATATCACATTTCCTATTTATTACATTTTATATAATCATGTGCTCTAAGTTACATTTTTCTAGGTTTTATTTGCTGGAATAATTAACTTATTTTTTAAAAATTGGAGCTTTGTAAATGCAATGGCAATACATTATTAAAAGCTGATTTTTTTGAGATGCTCGTGCAGATAATAAAATTTTTATTTTTCGACTATGGATTTTTGTTGACCCTAAGTACCTCATCTCAAAAACAACATCAGGTTCTGACATGATAAAAATATTACTAATGCTACTTAAAAATTATTGAATAATATTATAAATAATGATATAATATCTCAAAAGTTAAAATAGTGCCAGTGGTGACCGAGCTCTATTTTTTATGGAATTATCTAAACGTAATAATAAAGCTACGTACTGACAAAATTTGATATTAAAATAATTACGTAAATAAAATAAATAAAAGGAAAAATTTCATAATAAAATAAAAAGTAAAATTGGACCTAAAAAAACGTTTTTAAAAAGCATTACAAACACCATTAAATAACTCAATAACGTAATCTCAGGCAGTAAAATAACTAATGTTTAAAATTACAAAACCTAGACAGTCATCCCATCCTGCGAAAGGGGAATAGAATCATAAGAGTGTAAGCATTCCTCCCTTTTCTGTTTTATGTATAACATATTTCTCAGAAAGAACAATCTATTTAGCAAAATAACAACACATGCGTCGAGAAGTAAACACAATAATCACAATACAACCGGAAATTTCCGGATTGGGAAGTGACGTAATGAGTCAGCACAGAAGCAACAAAGTCGTTCGTTCTCGAACGAAAGAGCCTAGTTTAATCATTCGCGAACGAAAGAGTCTAGTTTAATCGTTCGCGAACGAAAGAGTCTAGTTTAATCGTTCGCGAACGAAAGAGTCCAGTTTAATCGTTCGCGAACGAAAGAGTCCAGTTCATTCGTTCGCGAACGAAAGAGTTGATTCTTTCGTTCGATGAGTCTGAAAAGGTCGTTCGCGAACGACCTGAAACGAACGGGTCAAATTGGTGAACGAACGATTTTGAGTCGAATCTTTGAAATGAACGAGATTTTCCATCACTAAAGTGAATGCAGATGCGAACATTGTGTATTGTGAGGGTTCTGTTAAAGGGTGGATGTTTCAAGAATCTTCCCACGACATGATGGCGCGCCAGTGGGAGTATTTCTGAAGAATGATTGGACAATCGGCATCTCCAGCGCGCCAATGCGAACCTGAGAGGTGGTGCTTCACTACTGTTAAAATGGACGGTCGAGAAACTGAGCAGGAGAGGAAGAGAAGCTGATTCGGTGGACGAGAAAAACTGATCGGAGAGACGGGACCAACTGATCTGGCTAGAGACTGGACGAGAGCGGATACGACAAGGAGACGAGCTGTGAGCAGTGCTGAAGTTGAAGAGATACCACGTGATCTCGAGTTTGTTGGGAAGATCTACCGGAAGTAATCCGTAGATCTCTGGAGCAGTAGCCGGATACGCGGACAGCTTGTGAATCCCCGGCATAGTTGCCGAACGGACAATCCAGTTGTAAATATTTATCAGCATTTAACCAGGACAATGACTTATTATTATTATTAACAATAATTAATGACTTATTGTTAATACAGTGTGGTTTATCAGCATTAACCACACTGTATTAAACAATAAGTCATTAAGTATTCCAAACTGAGTTAAACATCACGCTAACTTTCGCCAAATCTGACACTTTTAAGATAACGTTTAAAATGTTGCAACCCGTTCTAGAAGTGATCCTTTACAATAACAAAACCGCCTTGGAAACAAGACCGTTGATTGACAGTTTTATGACCGGTACGAAAACCGACTGCACGGATCTTTTCCGGTGCGTAAACGACAGGAGATAATCCTTTCCCTCCCCCCTTTTTGCGGTCAAGAGTTCATTTGCAACGCAATACGAGAGCTCTCCCCACGCTGCAAATGAACTCTTGACAGCAAGAAAGGGGGGAGAAAGGATTATCTCCTGTCGTTTATGCTTTTGGCCGTTTTGGATTTTAAAAGAACTGCATTTCAAAGTACAAAGGAAGTCAGAGGGTTAAAAAGGCTCCAGATATTTCCAAGTGTCTAATTTGTATTAATTGTATGAGTAAAAAACTTTACACGGTTTTTGCCTCAGAGTAAAGATTTTGAAATATCTTTATCCAAATTTATATTTTATATGAATTTGGATAAAGATATTTCAGAGTTAAAAATAAGACATAAGGAGTGCTTTCTAAAACCATCCGAGTCATTAGAGGTTGATGATGGCTACATGTAATATACTCTGAGATTCTACATAAAATGAGAATAAAGATAAAAGCTATAGAATTAATTAGTATGTAAACAGACAGCTGTTGCAATAGCATCAAGTGTGTTTCATATTCAATATTGATCTAGTAATTGAAACACATGCTTCAAAATTTGTGGACAGATATAAAATGGAACTTTGAAATGTTTTTTAATTGAAGGAAAAAAAAATATATATTATATACTGAAGGGTCAGAATAAAAATTATTTCATTGAATAATGAAGAAGCAACATTTTATTATCAAAAAACCTGACTCAGTTTATGTTGGCTAAGTGTTTTTGGATCAGCTAAAGATCTTGCTCTGTATCTTGAGAAAATAAACAAAAAATTACACGAGATTTGTGTATCATTATCTGCAATAGTACTAATATTGGATAGAGAAGTGTTTCTCATCAACTCGAAACCTAAGCTGAGCAAGGGACTGTCTGTTTATTTCTTTTCATAGATACATTTCAATTTACCTCTTTTAGCTTTTAAATGGAAAAACAACTAGCCCAAGATAACTTCATGGATCAATTAAAAAATAAACTTAGGGTATGAAAGACTGACAGACATATATTTTAAAGCAATAGGGGGAAAAACTGACTCATAATAATAAGTGTAATTATCTAAATAATAGGCCTTCTAACAGACATATTTTATAAGCTTATACTGCTTTTTGGATTCATTTTGATCATAAAATATATGAAGCAATAAAATAAATTGAGTTTTAATTAAAAATTTTTATTTATTGGTAAATTTTACGATTTGTATGATTAAATTCTTTTTTACCCTGTAAAATAATAATAATACAATAACACAGAAATAAAATCTTTAAAAAAAAGGAAAAAGAAATTCTTCATTTTTTTTTCTTTTCTAACAATAATTAGACACCTTAATTCTGGATTTCAAAGAATATTATTTCATTTTTAGCAATTCTTTTGTTGTTGTTTAAGTACACACTTATTGCAACATTTCCAAATTATGGTTATCCAAAAATATATAATTAAATTTTTTAAAACCATTTTAATATACAAGACAATTCAAAAGCAATTTATATTGCAATTAAAATATAAGCAAAATACATCAAATCAACAGATTTTGTAAAGGAATGTATATTGCAAATGAAATAAATTGAAACAGTAGAGTTTACAAAGTGGAAAAAAGTTATTAAACCAGATTCAAATTTTAAGCAGCCTGAATTACTACACAAACACAGAGCGTAGATTTGCATATTATGTACAGGATAATGGATGGATATGGGTAGCTACTAAAGGAATGTACAGACACCTTTCCCCTAATCATGTTAATTATGAGATTTAAAACACATGGAATTCTTTTTCTAGGAGGCATATTGTATCTTACATGCATAAAATATATATTATTGCAGTTTATTACCAATTTGAAACCATTGTGCAAAAGATTTAAAATCTTCTTTATACTTTGATTCTTTTAATTTTGTATGTTATTCTCATTTACCTCAGATTCATATCTTACCATTATGCTAATAAGTAACGTAATCACTTTGAGGTTAACTGAACAAGGATAACAAATAGGATATATATTATTTTAACTCATAAGGAGGAGGAAAAAAAAAAACATTTTCCTTAAGGATATCAAAAGTTTATTTTAAAAATAACAATTACGAAACTAATAAATTGTTACTTATTGACAATTACTCCCTTACAATTTATTTTTATATCATTTGTATTTGTACTGCTTTTTAAAATTAGTTGAAATTTGTTGCACAATATGCTTTAAAATACCAAATGCCTCCTCATTTTGGTTTTGGAGGATTTCAGCATCTCTGCTCCAGATAACATTTACAATTTGGTCCAACTCACAAACAGCTGAACTTGGCAAAAAATTGGGCAGCTACTGCAATGTCTGGTAAATAGACATTCACTCTTTAAACTTTTTATGCAGCATATCTTCAGACTATTCAATAACAAATTGAATTTTTCTATTGTTTCACTGAAGTCTACTTAGATGAATTAATTTTCAACCGTGTCAACCAATAAATAATTCTATAAAATTACTAAGAGATGCACTTCTTCCAGGAAAGACTTTTTATTCCAGTCATTTACACAAATCACAACGTTATTTTCAAAGCTGTATAAAATTGTGGGAAATATACCAACACTATGTTTTTAAAGTAAGATTTGATCCTACATTTCAAAGTAGTTGGGCAGGAGTCTGTGGGTGTTTTAAGGCTCATTAAAAAGTGTGGTCTTTTACACACCACAGAATGTTGCTCTTCTCTTCAGTCAAGCTGGTGCAACACCAAACATGCTCCTTTGAAACTTGGTGATCTTTTGTATTTCCATCTTAGAAAAAATAAATGTGGTTTGGCATGGCTCTATAATACAGTTCACTTTTGTCTGCATATTAATCATGATTACATTTTGTAGCATTCATAGTATTTAAATGTGCAATTTCAAATTGTGCATTTCATTTAGAAAATTAGAGTATTATTCTGTTAATGAGGTTTCAATAAACAATGCTGGTATCAAGATTTAGTAACTTTCAGCAAACCCTTTCCAACAATTACTTGGAGACAAGGTGACATTTTTTGAGAATATAAATTCGTATCTCTTTCCGATCTGGTTCTTTGAATTGTTTTATGAAAATTAAACTGATTAACTTGCACTTCCGTGCTCGGTGGGGGTTGCCTTGCGGCAGCTCATCGTTATATCTGAATGGCTTCGGGTGGGACAAAGTATATCTATGCCATATACCCTTTCCAACAATTTACAAAATCATTTTATTATCTCCACCAATCTATAAATTTATTAGTGAAATATATTATAATTCTCAAAAATAACATTTAATAGCAAAATTCCATTTGATAAAGTGCTACATATTCTTATAGTAACTGATAATACAAATAAAGATTAACAAAATACAGAACATAAAAATATTACGATTATGGCATGAAGAGAAACAGGAAAAATAATTTGATTAAAGAACACAATACCAGCCTGAAATGTAATTTTTTAAAAGGTAAGAAGTCATTGAATTATTTCTATTGTTTGACACAGTTTGGGTGAGAATAACAAAAAATTTGTCTATATTCTGTAGGCATATTTATTAAATGATACAAAAGTAATTTAATGTTAATATTATTGGGATGTTGAATAAATTCTTGCTTTTTTCATAAAAATTAATACCTTATATTTAAAAAAATTAAAAATATGTTACTGTAAGTATTGTATATCATTAATGACTACTTTCCTTGATCTTTTTAGAAGGGCTTGGATTCCAAGTTGGAAAAACATGTCTTTTGAAGCTATCCAAAAGCCAACCCAATTTTTGACATCTTCATAAGAAAGGAAGTGCTGTTCAGCCAGGTCATGTGTCTTCGACCAGAAAAAGTGGTAGTCTGAAAAGGCATTGCCCAGTGAATACAGTGGATGAGTTACGACTTCTCACTTAAGCATTTCCAAGTAGGTTTCTAATGGTTTTGCAACATGTGAACCAGCATTGTAATGCTTCAAAATGAAGTTATTGTGTCTCTGCTTGTATAGCAGCCAATTTTCCTTCAAAGCTCAGCTTAATTCCTCCAACTGTAGTCTGTAGCAATCTATTGTGATGGTTTCATTTGGTTTGATCATAATAACTACATTCAACAGATTCCACTAATGCAAAGCAGAAGATTGAAATCAAGGATATTTGGCTTTGCTGAAGATGATGATGCATAGCCCAGTTAAATCAATGTTTATTTATGCTTAGGGTTATCGTCGTGTAATCATTTTTCATCACCAGTTATAATACCAGATGTAAAAATCCTTTCCGTTTCTGTTGTTGAAGCAGTTATTCACACATGAAGATACACTTGTTCAACATTTCTCAGTATTAACTCATACAGCAAGCAATGACCTTGCTTTTGAATAATTCATAATAATTTCAAATGTTTTTTGAAACTGTTATGTGATCAACTTCTAATAAATATTCAAGTTCAGCTAGAATTTGACATGCGTCTTCGTGAAGTAATACTTCTATTTGTTCGTCTTTAAATTTCTTCAGTGCACCATAGCATTTTTTTTTATCTTCAAGATCAAATCCTTATTTTTAAAGTGTTTAAACCAATCTCTCCAAATTGTTTCAGATAGTGCATGGTTGCTGTAAGTCTCAACAAAACTTTTGTAAGCTTCAACTGCAGATATTTTTAGAACAAAATAGTGCAATATATTTCCCTTCAAATAATCTTTTTTTGGCATGAAATTTGATACAATTATTGTCATAAAAAATAAAATTGTTTGCACTTCTGCAAAATAGCATTCACTGAATTTCAAGCTCATTTATAGTACTAGTAAATAGATGAATCTTTAATGTAAACTAACATAATCAGTTCTGGTAACACAATCTGTTGGAGAACAGTGAGAATTTATTCAACTATTGAAGAATTTATAACAAAAATGTTTAGTGTACCTCTTACAGCACCAAGAATGCCAAGTCAGGAATAAAGATGGTAGACAAAGTAAACAAACACTTCAGCAGAAAAGTTAGGGTTTCCACTTTCAGCAAAATAATTATGATTTTTAACTGATAAGTATAGTTCTTTTTTCTAGATCGACATTTTGTTGAGTTCAGAGAAAAAGTTAGAGATGCAATCTGGCATCTGTAGAAGAAACCAGGCAGAATTTTTTAACATTAAAAAAACAAACATCATACGTCTTTGCTAGTAATAGGAGTGGGAACCTAGTAGCTTCGCTAGTGCATGGAACATATGGATTGTGTGGATAGCAGAAGGAGTGCACAATAACAATAATAAAGGAAGGAAGAAGCAATCAAACCATTCTCCATACAAAATTTCAAACAAGCATCCTTTCTTGACTTCATAAACTCATAATATAAATGTATTTATTTCATCATCCATCCATTTTGCAAGTTCGAAATATTGTCTTTCATTTACCCATCTTCTATTCTTGCGCAATTGATGACATATCAAATTATCAAGGGAACTATCCATTACGGTACCAAAAGAATTACGAGAACTGCAAAGAATTCCATTACAGCTGACTTTTAAAGAAAAAAATGCAGGCAATTTCGTAAAGTAAGAATTCAGATGATTTTTAAAGCAAATACTGATAATTAATAATTGCAAAAGAATAAATACTTTCAGTTAAACTTCACATTAAAAATAAAACTGCAGTGTTTTATTAATTGTAAAAAACTTTTAATTATAATAAAGAACAAAAACTCTATAATCAATATATATAAATATATATAATTTAAGATTTTTCATAAAATAGTTGTAGTTTATGCACATCTCAACCACTTTGTAATAACCGATAAACAAAACAGCTTTAGGATTCCTAGAAGAGAGTTTGGTTGGGTTGTCATACTGGCCATAAGTTCGAGGGCACACTAATCATCATTTAATTTACTTCCAAAATCAATTATAACGAAAACAATAATCAAAATACATACAATTACTTCTAAACATATATAATGCAGAAAAAAAAATTTAAATGATGATACCAGGTGATTCATGCTGTGTGGGTACTGCTAGTAAGTACAAAAATCATTATTTTTTTAAAAAGCTGATGCTAAAAAAGAGCATAAATAATAAGATATTTAGAAGAAAGAAAAAAAACTTATCAAAGCTAGGACATGAGGAATTCATTTGCCTATAATGGAAAAAATTATATGTATAAAAATAGACTAACAACTTTTGATGAAACAAAAGAAATTGTTAAGAGTTAAAAATAGTAAGAAAGAGAACCAAAGTAAATGAGCAAAAAGAATATATTTGCTTATGTACCCATAATTATAACTATTCAAAATAAAAATGCACACTAAAGATCTGGACGATACTTCAAAAAAAAAATGTAAAACATATTAGCAAACATAAACAAATATTTGTTTGATTTTACAAATAAACTTTATATTTATTTGTAAAATCAAATAAATATAATGTTTCACAAACTATTTCAACTATAAATACTACAAATGAAGCAATTTATTAAAAAAAGCATTCATTGTCTTACCGCCTTGGCACACAGGGGGATAACAAGCATAATCAACAACATTGGGCTCAGAAATAGAGTTCGATTTCAAATTCAAAGCAAGATCGGCGTTATTTAGAAGTTTTTCTACAGAATCTTGATGCATCGGCAATTTTTCTAACAAGATAATGGCTTTGTCGGATACTTTGTCAAAGCGTCCTTCAAGGAAAACGGATTTCGAATAGCTGTTCTCTGACAAAATCTCAGACAATTGAAAACCTTCCAACGAATTTAAACGAACATGAGCACTTAAATCTTCAGCAACTGAATGATCTCCAGTCACTTCTTCATCATCAGATAATTTTATCTTTTTCCTACTCACTCCATCTTCAGAATCACCGGAGACCGAAGACATTTTTTAAAATTGTATTTTTGCCACGGAAAGTCAAAGAGGAACACTGTGTTTTAATGTTAGCGTTTGTTGTTAAATGAATTGATTTGATAACTTGAAGTTAAAGTTAATGTTTATTTCTTATTGTAGATGAATAAAGTAATCTGTACAGCGGTGCGTGATCATCAGCAATTTTTGCACACAAAGTACATAGAAAACTTCTTGCATCCAGTTTTCTATAAGAAGAGTTTCAAGCTCTAAATAACTAAATTATATATTTTTTCTCAAAAGAAACACAAATATTTGTGAAATTTAAATAGGGGAGATACAACTCAACTCAACTACAGGTTCAATATTTTAATTTAAACACATGGAATTAAAATAATATTCTTTCTTATCGTGACTGGATCTGGATCTGCACTTTTATATATTGATGGCTAAACAATTCGAAGGATTTATTCCATTTTCATTTAATTTCGGAGAGGATTCTTTGGATCGGCAATTGTTTGTGAAAAAACATGAAGGCCAAAGTGAAATGAAACCTGAAGATCGGACATTATACATTGTAAATGTGCCTCAGTTTATTAATAAGAAAAGCTTGAAGCATTTATTTTCGGAATATGGGCTTATCGAACAAATTTACATTCACATGAGACCTACTAGTGGAGAAGAAAGGAGTCAGAATTCAAAATTAAGTTTATTCTATCCTTCTACATCAAAACTTGGATGTAAAGTAGCTTACATTGTATTTAAGCGACCAGCTGCATTAAAGAAAATTTTAAAGAGCTCCGATGTCAAACAGCTGCCTAAGTGTCATTTTAACTCTAATGTCGGGAAAAATAAATGGACTCAACTATATAATGACAGTTTTGTTGATCAAAAGTTATTGCAGGAAGAGATAAGAACATTTTTGCAAGAATTTGATTCTAAGAGTGAGGAAGAAAAGAAAAAAGAAAGGGAACTTGACCAACCTGATGATGAAGGATGGATAACTGTTTCAAAGTTTTCGAAGAAGCCTAAAATACCACGAATTGAATCTGTCAATAAAAAAATTGTAGATAAAGGAAATGTTGCACAATCCAAATTGACTCTTATGAAGTTCTATAAAAATCAACTCCGAGATGAAAAAATGGAGGAGATACTAGATCTTAGAAAAAAGTTTGAAAAGGATAAAGCTCGTATTGCCATGATGCGAAAAAGCCGAAAATTTAAACCATTTTAAATGGTTTTATATATGGATTATCTTGTTCTGATTGTAAAATTAAGCTGAATATTTATGTAATGCTCAAATGAACTTTATTCATTTTTTTTAGAAATAAATGGCTCAAATTTTAAATAATAATCATACTAGTGTCTTGCTATATTTTAAACTAAATTTAGCATTTTAATGTTGCCATATACATAACTGTTTTAAAGTATTTAAGCTTTATTTATTTATGCCCAACTATTTTTATGATCAATTTCTTTTTTTAAAGGTGTGCTAATGATTGAGGGCAATTATAAAATTAAAATCTTACATTCTTCTATTCACTGTTTTAAAAGGTAACCAAGTAGCTTGTTTTGAAAAATTCAACTAATTCCCATTTGTTATACATTTAATTATTTTGGTACAATGGAGAATTGAAAATAACACAATGCATATTTTAAAATTTCTTCTCAAATTGATTACTATCAAATTTTTAAATGTATATTTGAAATACTATAGTATAAGTCATATTTCATTTAACAATCATTTCCTACAACTAATGATTCATGCAACACACAAAATAAAAAGTTTAAAAAATTACTCTTAATGAGTGATATCTTGTGAAACAAAAGACATGAGGCTATGTATTAACATGGTTGGATAGAGTTATGAAACAACTCTGCATAACTTGAGCAAGTGTATGTGAGCTCTAATTGATTGCTATTCCTTACCAAGTTTAAAGGTCTAGAGGTGGATAGCAATGACATTGATGAACTGGTAGAAGAACAGCCACAACTGTCAAAGAGCTTTTGGAACTTTATTTTCTATTGCAGTATAAAGTTGAAAATTTGATTAGGGGAGAAAAAAGAGAGGGGTAAGGCCTTAACAGAGTAAATGCCATTCGATGTAATAAGGATACAGAAAGCATGTATGATTATTGCATCATTGATTGAAAGCATCACATTAATTGATTAGTAATGCTGCATTCCATATTCCACAAATTTTATTAGATAGTTTAAGAAAAATACATTTCATCAACTTATTAATACTAATAAGGTTCATAATAAATTTGATTTAGTATTTATTTTTTCCCTGAATGGTATATATTGTCCAATTTTTCATACAAAAAATGTTTTGTATTATGAGTAAGATCTGGAAATAGTTATGCATGTTAAGGACTAGCTGATGGGTGGTACAACTGCTATACCAGGATTTTTTAAACATTTTGCTTACAAATCAGTACAACTGTTGGGCCAGCAACAAATTGGGATTTTGTTCCCTCACTTAAACTTTCCAGCTGACCCTAATTGCCTCATTAAATCTCTCCCTTATTGTGTTATACCCCTTAGAGCCAGGATATTTTATCCTTCTCTTGTAATTATGGTAGTCAAAAGTGATTTTTGTGACAAATGTTTTTGCAACATTTCTTTTTAAAGTGATGTTCTTAGGGAGTATGGAATGAATTAGCATAATTTCACTTGATTGTAGTACTCAATTGAAAATATTCTTTTTTCCCTCCATTCCTTAATTTCGTAGTATTAGAAATAGTTTGACACAGCAGAGGGCTTATTGAAGAAGAAATTGTTAAATTAATGGAAGACACAGATGGTGAGAATTTCACTGATAGGGACTCAAATTTTGAATTAGATGAGAGTTTAATATCAAAGAAATGAGCCACTGAAAAGAAGACATTTTTTTGGAAAACTTAAACAAAAAAAATGATGGTGAATCTAAACATTTTGCCATTTGTTAGAAATGTTGCTTTGAATGTAAATGCCTATTGTTCTTCTAATGAAGTTGATTAATTTAAAATTTTCTTCACAGAATTATTATTGATAATGATAGTTGAAGGAACTAACAGATATTAGATCTAAAACTAGCAGATTCAGCGGCAAAAAAGAAACGTTTCTTCATGGAAGCCAATCTATATAGATGAAATGTTAATTCATCTATATAGATTGGCTTGTTTTGGATTTATTCTTTTAATGGGACATATCAAAAAAGTTAATTTACTTGAATACTGGTCAACTTTTGAACCGACTGAAACTCCATTTTTTTTTTAAAGACCATCCATCACAACAGATTTATACAAATTCTTAAATTCATACATTTTGCTGATAAAAAATGTGAAGAAAAATTCTCTCAATTACAATCACCTTTTGTAAAATATGAATCATTTTTGAATATTTAAGTAAAGTATTTAAAAATGTATATAATTTAACCAAAAATTTATCACTTGATGGAATCATTGTCAAATTCAAAGGAAGGGTGCAGTTTAAGCAATATATTCTAAACGAATCGAAACAGAGGGGCATTTAAATTTTTAATATTGCTGATATGACAGGTTACACCTGTAACATGAAAGTTTATTTTGGTGAGGATAGTGACAAGCAAAATCCTCCTTACAACCTAGTCTATATAGTGGCAGAATGGATAAAAAATAAGGGTCATGAGCTGTTTGTGGGCAATTGCTTTTCATCTCCAGAATTAATTAAATCTTCTAAAAGATAAAATTAATTCCTGCAGAAATGTTCGCCTAAAAAAATTTCAAATTTTTTTCAAAAGAATAAGTTTTTTCAAAGAAAAGATAGGGAGATATGGTCTTAAAATTCTGCAAAAGAATTGTTACATTATGCTGGAAAATCAATATATATATATATGCTTAGTAACATGCATATGCTTTAAAAAGATTTTGAAGAAAAAAGAGAATATTTGAAGATGCTGAGAGTATTTCCTTCAAACAGAAAGAGGTGTTACCCAAGCCAAAAAGTCGCTGATTATAATCTTCATATGGGTTATGCAGATTTAAGTGATAGAATGAGTACAAAGTATTCCTTAAATCGAAAGACTCAGAAATGGACTAAAAAGATCTTCCATTTGTTAGATGACAATAATAAATGCATTTATTCTCTTCAAAAAAGGCACTCAAAGAATTCAGGATGAACTTAATTTCATCTTTGATCGCACCTCGCCTTGCTGTAAACAATTGTCATTGGCTGTTAGATGGAAAAAAGAGAAGATACCTTTTCTGCAAACAAAATGGTTTGCAAAAGTGCTCAACAGTTAAGTGCAAGATTTGCAATGTAGTTCTTTGTATTGATGCAGGTTGCTTTATGATGTTTCATACAATTTTGTTGAATAGAACTAATGCCTAAAATCAAGAATAATTTTATTAAAATGCAATAACAATGCAAATAAATGTTTTTGTAAATTTCAAAGAGAAGCTCAAATATTTCAGCTAGGCAACATTTTATAAATCTTAAATCAATTTAATTGGAAAAAGTTGAAATATTTAAGAGCAATATAGGAAGAAAAAATCTCTTCAGTGAGAAATGGCTAAATTTTATTTCCATACAAGTTATTATTGTAGCAAAACTAATTAAATCAAAACAGCTATTTTTAGTTGCAAAAAATGAAACAAAACTAATCTTGGACAAAAACTTCTCTTTTCGGAGTCAAAAAATTGAAACAATACCTGAGAGCAAAAAAGAAATTGGGTGTTTACAAAGTTTAAATTTAAGCCAAAATTATTCTAGACATAAATAAGATTCTTTTCAAAGTAAAAGAAAAAAAAAAAAAACCTGAAGTTTCTTTGAAACAAATAAATTAATAAAACCTTTTTTTCATGGCCTCAAAAAAAAAAAAAAAAGCTAATTTGTATATTATTAAAATGAAGCAAATATTTTCTTCACAGTAAAAAAAGAAATGAAGACTCTACTTAGAAAAAAACATTATAAATAAAATATATTATGAATTTTTTTTTTTTGCGTAATTTCTTTTCAGTTCTAAAAATTTTACATATCAGGAACTATAATTATAGAAAAAATTCTTTTCTTGAGAAATAAAATAATTCATTCTTTCAACTAATAAAATTTAAATAAAATACTTGCTTTCAGAGTATAAATTAGTTAGAAAGGCTCCTTGGGAAAGAAAAAATGTTATGACTTTAAATTAATATATTTATAGTTGAGCCCATCCAATTAAACGATAAATATTTGAACCATGAATTACTTGATGTTTTATATCATGCAGTGATGTAATTAATGCAAATGGTGTTGAAAGCTAAATGTTACTAATTTTTTTTTCAGCTCTAAATTTTTATAATTGAATTCAATTTATTTCTGCTAAAAATACATTTTGGTTTTCATATTTAAAT
The DNA here is from genome assembly GCA_026289955.1 of Argiope argentata. Classification (NCBI taxonomy): domain Eukaryota; kingdom Metazoa; phylum Arthropoda; class Arachnida; order Araneae; family Araneidae; genus Argiope; species Argiope argentata. The sequence continues at coordinate 4,523,811 of JAOUZG010025848.1, forward strand.
AAACTCTTGGCTTTATTGTTAATTTTAATTATTTATAAGAACAATTGACTAATTAGCTTAAATTTAATCATTCAGTAAAAGTTAGAAATGTAATTTTAAAAACTTGAATTTATCAAAATAATAGTTAGTTTTTTTTATTTTTTATGTTCAAATATCAGAATAGAAGCATTAAAATACCTTCACTTTTGTCTCTACTCTGTCACAACTCTAATAAAATTTCAGAAAGATATGCATTGAAGTAAAACAAAGTAGAGGTATAAAAAAGGTAGAAATTCTAGATTTAATTTTAAGCATTTCCCAAAGATAAGCTAAATCATTTTCTAGTAAAAAGTACTAACATTTAATATCGATTGCTGATAAGCGAGAATGCCAATCAGAAAATAATAATAAAGTTGACAACTTTTTAGTGCAATATTTTCGGAATCAAATATTTTCTTATGTATCAATTTCTAAGTAAACTATATCTAGTTTTTTGTTATTGTCTTAAATCTTGCTGATAATTTATTTATTAATAAATTTTTGTGCAGAAAAAAATGTTTTTCTAATTCAGCTGATGAATATCTACAAAATTGAGCATCTTTTTCAAAAACACTACTCTGCAATGAGTAATTGGAATTCTCAACAAAAAAATAAGTTTTGAATTGAAATGTTTAGTAGTTTATATTACAAATGGTTTGAGCTATGTTAAAAATAAAATTTATTTTTAATAACTATGGGAACAATAAATTAATATAAAAATATTTAAAGGTCTTTTTAATGTACAAAATTGCAGAGCATTGTTATCTCTGTGATGCACTAAGAGAAGTGAATATTTTTTAAAAGAACATATAAAAAATTAAGGATTTTTAATATATTATTAATAAACCACTACATTTTTAAAAAATTGATGAGTTAGAATTATAAAAATAAAATAAAGCTCATAATGCTGCGTACAAACATTGTCAGAGAAATTCACAGTTTCAATAATGCTTGAGAAATTTATTTAATTTTAAATATAACTAAAAACAATTTGTTTAATGTGTTAAATAACTATGCTGCAGTTATCATTTTGGAATTTATTTAGTACCATAATATTTAATGCAATATTATCTCCTACGAATTTTATGAAATAATTTTTAGGGGTAAAAAATAATAAAAAAACTGCAATTAAAAGTCTTCCCTATTGTTCAGGTAAGGCAAAAATGCAAAAAAAAAAAAAAAAAAAAAAAAAAAAAAAGCTCCACCTCCTATTATTGAGGGGATGACTCTACAGGTGGCTGAAATCAAAGAGATTATTTTCAACAAACGTTTTTAAAAGAAGGGGAAAGCATCTTCCAGTTTCTCTCATTGAATGCCCCCAATCAAAGTAACTTTTTTGAGTTTGGGTTCCACTGTATTATGAAGTACAGTACATTATATGGTTGTATTATGGGTTGATGATATGTAATAAAAGCAGCAGTTCTTATTCTTAATTGACAGAATTAACAGAGGTTATTTTATACAAAGTGAAGGTTTTGATTATATTTATTGGGTTTGAAATGTTTTCCATTTTAAATATCATCACATTACTGTTTTATTTCCTTTTTTTTTAAAGAAAAGTTAATTGAGAAAGAAAACAATATGGGATAGAATATGCTTATAAAAATAAATAACAAGTTATTAAAAAGGTAGTGGTTTATTTTTTATGCGTGAAAAATGTAAATATTTCTCATTAGCTGTTAATACTTTTTGTACTTGATTTCTAAATAACAAATTTTTAATTTAAATTAATATATGACACTAATATGATTTTACATTCCTTTAATTTTTTCACTCTGCTTATTTCTAAAAAAATAATAAAAATTTAGGTAAATGATTTAAATACAGCTTCAAAGAATAATCTCTTTGTAAGCCTATAATTATTTTTCTCCAACTTAGATAAATATCGTATCTAGAAAAAAACACACACACACCTAAATTATTTTATGACTTATCTTATATTTAAAACAAAATCATTTTTAAGGCTATTGTTGTTTATTTATTTTTGAAGATTTGAAAATTTTTCCAAAATATTTCAAAGTTTTTAAAAATTTAAGATCATGTATTTAAAATTACTATCTTTTATATATTGATATATATATATATATATATATATATATATATATATATATATATATATATATATATATATATATAATAGTAAATACTTTTGATAAACTATCTTGATTCACTGGCAAGATTGGTGGTGCTGAATCAAATTTAAATCCTTTTTATATTGAAGTCAATCTTTCTTTCACAAAATATAATTTTAACATCAGTTTGTCTAGAATATTTCAGCCCTTTTACCTGAATGTGCAACAAAATGAACATTAAAATAGTATGACAGTTTAATTTTTAATATATATTTGATGTTCAGTACTTTGCTACTTTAATGTTAATATTAAATTAAAGAGATTATTATTCAATACATTGTATATAATAATCAATACTTTTATAGAGTCAGTTTAAATTTTACACTACACACACACACACACAAAAAAAAAAACCAAAATACTTAATTCATCATAATATTGTCAAAAGTATGAAAAAATAAACCATTTCTTTAGTTAATAACAATAGAAGGAAAAAAAGACTTTTTTTTAATGTTCCATTTTTAAAGTGTATTACAACATTGTATTGTTACAATTACTGCAAAATATTTTTAAAACATAAATTGAGAAAAAATTTCAGGACACAGATAATAAAGATTATTATTAATAATAATAGTTAAAAAAAGTATTAAGAGGGTTTATAAATAGTATTTTGTCAAAATTCTTCTGGAATATATCAATAAAAAAGGTTAACATTTTATTTAACATGGTGTTTAATTTTGAAAAGGTGCTTAATTTTCACAAGACGTGTCAAGAATTTTTTTTTATTTTGATTTCAGACATTGTTTACAAAAAAAATCAGAAACATGATAAGAACATTTGTTTATCAGATGTGGCAAGAAAGAAAACAACATTGGAAAGAAATTGTAGGCAAAACAGATCCAGGAGTGCCAGCACATATTAAGATACTGCTTAATTTCTTTTCTTCTCACTTCCTCTCTCTTTAGCAACACACATTGTTGCTTATTGAAATACTGATGCTTTGATTATCCCAAAAAGGAAGCAGTACAAAATAGGTATTGTCATAAACATTTACAGTGAAGCCCCTATAGTATGTTACACATTCAATTATTATTCTCATTAATATGTTATTTTTATCAAATCCTTATTTTACTACACTAAATTTAATTGAATTTTAATTTATCTCAGTTAATTGATTGTATAAAATCCAGTGTGATAAAATTTGAGTTTAAAGGTATGGGTTTTAATCATTATGATTTCTTTTAATGTTTTTTTTCCCCAATGTCTTTATTTATTTGTAAATTACATGTTAGACCAGTCTCCAAATTAAAAAAAAAAAAAACTTACTAGATACTTAAATTTTTTAAAGAAAAAAAAAAGTTTTCAAAACTTTTTCTTAGCAAATGGATTTACTCATTTCTACAGGAACTGGGACCTTGTATACTTTCAAAAAATCGATTTTTCAATTTTAGTCTTAAAAAATAGAGGAAATTTTGCTGAATCCAGTAATGTAGGATATGTATAGTTTTGTTATTGCAAAAGCCTAGAAATTAAAATTTTAAAATGCAAATAAAGGTGTCACACCCCTTTTTTAAAGAAACATCATTTTAAAAGAGCTCAATTTTCACTTTTATTTATGTATTTTTCATAATATTTAGAAAGGATTCCTACATCTTAACACACTTCTTTGATGTTTACAAACTCAGTGAACTATTATTTTTCCCCTTGTTCATTTTTGTTTACAGCGTTATTCGTGATAATTTTTTATTGATTTTCCAAGTATTTTGTGATCTCGCTTCACAAATTTTATAGGTAAAACTTTTTAATAATACAAAAATTACATTATAAACAACGATGCCGAGAATAAAAAAAATTCGCCCTAATCAGAGTATCAATATTAATAACCGTCGGCCACAACAAATCCTCTTGATAATGCTACGTTCAGTGGTGGCAGGCTGTACACAAGAAGTATCAGTATTAATATATACTGTGTGCTCTAACTAAATGATGTAGAGCCATTGAGAATGCTGTTTTAAACTATCTAATAAAGAGCAAAATTCATTCACAGGCAAACTTAGAATTCTAATTAGAGTTTCAACAATTGTGTATAGGAAAGAATCCTCCAAATAACATTTGTTTGGACAAAATGCTTTAAAAAAAGGTGTAATGGATGTTATAAAATGTTTTAATGATGTAATTTACAGTTAAATTGAAGTACTAAAAAATTAGGTATTAGGAAACGCTTGTGATGCATTGAAAAAAGTAATTCGCTTTATATCCAAAAAACTGATATTATGCACACACACACACACAAAAATTAAAATACAAATTAAAAAAGTATCTGAACTTTAGGAAATGTCAAATAAATATTAATATGGCTCCGGTAGTTTGGAAATATTAATACAGATTATTTTACAGGTAACTATCTAATTTGAGAAAGCTGTAAAAAGATTTTTTACAGCTTTCTCAAAACAAGTTTTTTTCAACTGTAGATAAACTTGTACAAAATTCTATTCATTGTAGAGATTTTAAATTTTATATTATAATACATAGAATTATTATGCATCTATTAAACACTATTTTATGTATTTTTAGGGAGTAATATAATTTTAAGAGGATATTTATAATGAAAAAATACCACATATTTTTGAGGTTTTCTTGTTATTTGACATTTAATATTTTTTTAAAAAAATTTTGCTGTTGTTCTAATAAAACAAAAAGGAGTTCATTATAATTGTTATATTTTTATGCACACATTACACTAAGTTTGAGATGATGTTAAGAATAATTTTTTTTTCTGAGCATACCTATATGTAGCTGTATATGTATGGACAGTCACATCATAACACATTTTCTATTTGTTATTGAAAAATAAATAATATTCTATTGTTATTGAAAAAAGTACATTCTTTCCATATGTGTCATATTTTTTATTGAGATAATTTTTACTTGTATAAAATCCTCTTTATTTATTACCAAAATTTTGATAATTTTTGTTGTTGAGAACGTCACAGTTCCCTTACAATTTTATTTTTTCTCTTTTTGTAATTTACAGATTTTTCTCATATTGAAATCTCTATACATATAGAAGGTTTGTCCTGATTGGTAGAGCTACAAACTGTTGAAGTTCGGAAGATAAAATTTTGCAGAAAATTGCTTTTTGACAAACTGTTGAAGTTCGGAAGATAAAATTTTGCAGAAAATTGCTTTTTGACTATAACAGGTTCATTAAATGTGAAATTTCTAAATTTCTAATTAGAAATTTAATTAAAAATAGTATTTTATTGTGCTGCAATATAACATCAAAACATATAATTTTTAAAGCTCTTTCAAACCATTTTAAAGGTTGAAATAGGTGGGTTTTTTCCCTAATTTTAGTAATTTCAGAAAAATTTCTAAAACTAAATTAGTTACGGACTAATTTTCAAGAACAGTATTAGAATTTATAATAATGATTTTTATTATAATGGAATTCAAAAGAGTGTCAGTGATTCATTGAGTCACATACACTAAACATGTAAATATTGAGATTAGGGAGGAGGGCATACCTTCTTAGTTTTAATTTAACCGCTTGAGTGCAAAAGAATATTTATCTTATACGGCAAGTAAAGCACAATAGCAAACAGTTAAAGTGCAAAACTTTAAGGCAGTTCAATGCAGAAATGTTAAATTTTAATTTTTCGTCTCAAACTAGTTTCATAAAGTATTTTTTTTAAACTGCATTAATTGTCAATTTTTTTTCTCTTTCTGATTTAATTCTAACTACATAACTGTTATCTTTTTAATTTCCTTTTTTATGTTCACTTTTTTGTTGACTGCTGCCTTGAAATTCTGTTTTTATTGTTCCAACAAATATTCAATCATGCAACTTAATTCCATTGGCGATAACTAAAGCAGGATTTCTTTTTAGTTTAATAACTTAGTGCTTGGTCACAGGTCTGGTCTTCATTAGAAAGCTAATATACACAATAAAGAAAACATATGCCAGGTATTTAAAGTATTATGATTTTAATGCCTGACAATCCAGAGAAATTTAAAAAATAAAAATATATCTAAAGAAACCTATAGAAAACATAGAATTTAATCAAATTCTATATTTACATAAAATTTAATGCAATAGGTATTGCTGGAAAACCAGCAAAAACAAGTAGTTTAAAATAAATGGCAATCAAGGATGAAAATTCTTGACTTCTCCAATCGTAACCACCATAATAATGTCAACAATTTTTTATTTCATATGAAAGTCAATTACTCTGGATATGTCATTAAGTATTGACAACTGCTTTCCACTTACAAGAAATGCCAACCAAACCATCTCAATAGCTGGATTATGATTCACAGTTTTATTTCAGAACTTTGCAAGCTCAATTAACCATAGGAATTTTATTATGTGCACTTAATTGAAAATATTTCCTGTTATGATAAAATATACTTCATCGAAATTGATTGACATGAATAAATAAATACTAATATTATTGTAGACAAATTCTAAAACTAAATTTTCTCAAAATTAACCCGAATTTCGCAAATAGCGAAAAGGTTTTGGAAAAGAAATAGAAAGCGAAAAATAAAGTACATACATCTCAAAATTTAATTCAGCATGATATGTACAGTATATTTAATTATTCTTTGCTTGTGATAAACATTAAGTGTTTACTTTCTTTCTTTTTTATGAAATAACTCGCAAACAATTTACTCTAGAGTCTAAACAGAGAACTAATTTAAATTTAAAAAACTCTGCATTAAGAAGCATTTAAAAAAACTCTCTTTGGCAGTATTTTCATCTGCCTTTATACCCACATTTGAACCTACATTGAGTTCAGAATCTCAGTATCTTATATGAATGCATTTCTTAGAGGAAGTAGACCACTTTTCTTTCCTAAGTTATATTAAATTTTTTCAGATCCATGACTCACTGATTCCTCCTAATTTGAAAGTGTTTACTGTAATAATCTAGACATTTCTAGTGTACTTCAGAAACAATACTGTATATGAACAACACATTGTTATTTGCTATCAGAAATATTGCAGTCTTTCATATAAATAATGAAAACTTGCTTTGAAATCACCCTGAATTTGAAGGTACTGTGAAGTATATAAATCATAACCAAAATAGGCCTAAAGATTTAAGGACTGCAGATAGATTGGAATTTAGAAATAAAAGATTAAAATAAGGTAATGCTTAGTAACTTCCAAATATGTCAATAAAAGTGTAACACATTAAAATTTTTTTTGTACAACTGACTTTAAATAATCTCATTTTGTACAATAAATTAAAGATGCTAATTAGTTTCCATCAGTGAATCAGATATTTATAAAAGGATTTATTTACTTGTTCCCAATTTAAGGATAAGATTCAAAAATCGGTAATATTAATTCTTAACTAAAATGCTGATTTGAGAATGAAAATTTTATTTTAGACAAATTGCAGCTATCTAAAATATTACAAAAATGCATACATGTATTTAATAAAATTCATACAATTTTCTTAAAAACTACAGATCATGATAAAACATTATATTAACATAAAAAAACAATGTTTGTATGCAAGCCTAAAGCAAAATTTGTATATTGTCATTTAAATATTCGACAAGACTCAACAATACATTGAAATGAAGAAAAATAAAACAGTTGATTATTTTCATAATTAATACTATATATACATTATTAATTGGAATTGATAGAAGTCACAGATAATTGCAAAATGAACACCTCATTTAGAGTAAAAAATCTTTAAGTATAAAATGAAGAATTAATTGAAGACAGCTGAAATCTCTAAAAAGATTCAATGCCTTCTCCCCCACCCCCTTCTTCAGAACTATCTCAGTTTTACAGATTTTTAAATAAAGATTAATACAAACCCCAAAAAATTATACCGATTCAATATAGATTAAAAAGAAATATTGTATTATATTAACTTTTAAAAAATAAATAATTAAGACAGAATACTAATATTTTAAATAATGTTTATGGGTTACATAATATAATCTCCTTAATTTTCATCATACTAGAAACTCAAAATGAATTGAAAGATTTCTTTTCTCAGTACTATGAAACTATGCAATGCAACATTCATCAGAAGAATTAATTTCAAAACAGATCTTTCTCAAGTTATATATGGTCTTATACACAAAAGAATAAATAAACAAAAGAATTCTTACTTTAATAATTTATTCTTTGATTTCCAGGTATTTTAGGGAGGGGGTGGAAACTTCTTATGCCGCTTTTTAAGAAATGACAAACTGAATCATAAATTATATGGTATTTGGAAAACATACCACTTGAATAAATTTTGCTTTCTCATTAACCATTTCAAAAATCTCATTTATTAATAATTTAAACAGTTTACATCACAACAATTAAAATTTTTTTTTCATAGGATAAATAATAAATATGAAACCCTACAGACACATAAATGTAGAAATGATAACAAAAATAATGGAAAACCATTGCTTACTTATAATAGCACATAAAATCATATAGTACAAAATAATGAAAAATAAAATAAAATGAAGCAATGAGATTATGTACATTTAGCATTTGATGCCTTAATGATAAGAAAAGTGCAAATAAAAATTCTACTTTTTCATGGATAATCTAACTTGCTGACAATTTCACGAATCTTTGATATCAAAACTTCATTCTCATTGGGATTTTCCAATAAACTATGTAATTGATTCATATATGAATCTATAGTTTCTGGAGTAGGTAGTTCATTTGTTCCTAAAAAGTAAAGCATTATTAAATGTAAAAATAAAATATTCAACAGCTTACATACATTATTAATGCTGAATTGTTTAACATTCTATAATTACAAATAAAATACTAAAAATATAAATATCAAAATGGCTGAATTAAAGAAAAAAAAATCTCTATCATTTAAAATTCTACAATCATAAATAAAATATATAAAATACTAAATAATATGATAATATGATAGCAAAGGCAGTTATACAGCTGTCAAAAAAAAAGTCTGTAATGTTATTTATTAACATCGCCAAATTAGTGTTGATGGAAACAGTTTAATGGGAAATTTACTGCAATTAAATTGATTAATGGAGTTATTTAACTACTTTCAAAATTTTATCATTACAGAAATTGAGATGTTTCAATTATTCATTTGAGATGGTCTTTTTATGTATATGTATCAAATTTCATTCTGAAATATATAGTAATTCTAGAGATATACTTAATTTTATTTCAAGGCCACCACTAAAAATAGGAAAAAGGATTCCCTGTACATATATCCAAGATATGAGGAAATGCTTAATATACAAACCAAAAGATTCCTTTTCATATAACAGATATTATAATTTTAGTATGTCTGGACTTTCATGCAAATGCAAGCAATAAGTTGGCAAAGTTTTAATGCACTTGGATGAGTGATTTAGTGTGCATAAAATGTGAGTCAACAAATTTCATTTTTATACATTAGATAATGATTATGCTATGCCAATAATCTTTGTATAATTGCAAGCAACAAGCTGACAAAGTTTTATTGTAAACATACGAGAGTAGTGCATAACATATGAACAAATGAAAATTCATTTTTATATATTAGATAAGAAAATTCTAAGTATCTCACACCTGTGCTAAATGCAGCTAAATAGCAACTTTTCAGTCAAAAGCAATTACAATATAGAACAGAAACTCTTTTGGAGAACAATAGCCTCCAACTTGTAGGCATAAGATTCAGTGCATATTGCCGCAACTCTTAATTATTGTAATTTTGAAAATGCTGTTAGAGAAAGAAGACTAACATAAGGTTTTTTGTTTTCTCAAACAAAAATGTTTTTTTTTTTTAAATAAGTAATGATGTTTTTACCAGATGTAAAAAAAAAAAAATGAAACTATTTGTCACTGGTAGTGAAAATTCAAGATTCTATCCCCTCCCCCTTAACTGCACTAAAAAAAAAAGATAGGTGTAGTTGCTTGATAAGTAGCATGCAACCACAAAATAAATTCAATTAATTCCAAATCTTAATAAACAATAAGAATTTTACAGTAAATATGAAAAAAAGAAACATAGACAATAAAAGTTAAAAGATATCATTTCCAAAAACACTTTAAAGATCAGTTACAGAGTAAATAACATGATTTATATAATTACTATGATACAAAATTGTATTTTAACTAGAAAAGCTATAAAAAGCTGATAAAAATAAATCAAATTATCACCTGGTAATGGGAAATCTGCAAATTTCTCCAAGAGAACAGTTCTTAATGTTTCCAAATGTTGCTGCAAAGCAATGTTATTACTCCGTTGCTGTGAATTCTCAACTTCAAGTTTCTCAATAGCTGACTTCATATTTTCTATATGCTTGGTTAAAATGGCATTCTGCTCTTCATATTCAGTATTGGATTTTCTTAGTTGTCGCAATTCAGCTTCCCTCGCTATTTATTAAGAGATAAATGCATTATAAAATAATTATTCAATTAATTTCACAGAATATTCAACACAAAAAAAAGGTACGCCAATAAGCAAATACAAAATATAGTTGTGGATAGTTTAAAGATTTGCTACACATAATAATTAAGTCTAATAAAATGATTCTAAAATATAGTTTTAAATACAATTTCTGAATTAATATCTTTATTGAAAGTCATGAGTAGTAGTACACATAGAAATGTAAATAATTCTGATAATTAAGATAAGATGAGTAAAAGATCTTTCTCTAATAATTTTAAAATTGTCCTATAGAATGGTCTTAATCCAGATGCTTCAATGAACTTAGAAGAGATAATTAATAAAACTGAAAGCTAATCACACCTTAACTGTCAAGAGTTTAGATATCTTAAAATATCTTTTTCTATAATTTACTGTCAACTGTGCAGCCATCCCCAGTATTTTAGAACACAATAAACAGATTGAGATTAGGAATTGGCCCGTAACATACCCTTATTTTTCAATGGAATGGCTTTTATTTCTGTAGTTTGAATTACCCAGACATATTCAGGTTTTTAAAGAAATCCTCAAATACATCTAATATCCTCTTCAGAATGGCATTGTTTGATTATTGTTTTTCTTTAATTATTGCACAATTTTTTCTTAACTGCATTTGAAAAATTGTGCCACTTTTTTAAAAACTTAAGACAGATTTAATAACAAATAATGTTCTGAAAAAACAACAACATTATGTTTACTTATTGAATTTCAAATAAGCTTCAATCATATCTCAAAAATATATGCACAGAGGTAAAATGCTTACTAATGAAATTATTTGTTTCCTTCCAGTGGGCTCTCCACTATCCATCTATTATTATTTACCAATACACTAATCGTAATTGAACAATAATTTTACTAATAGAAAAAAAAATTATTAACAGATACAAAATGAAATCTCTGTTGTGGAAATAAGAAACCAAAATTGCATTGAATTTTAGCCCACCTACTATATTATATATATATATATATATATATATATATATATATATATATATATAT
>JAOUZG010025848.1:4535334-4550266 GCA_026289955.1 Argiope argentata
TATATATATATATATATATATATATATATATATATATATATATATATATATATATATATATATATATAATATTTTGCACACTAGCTTGATGCTTAATCCATAATATAAGGGAGGAAGTTAAAATTGGCCTTCACTCATTTTTTACCTTCATTGAATTAAAAAAAAAAAAAAAGATGTTTTAGAAGTATAAATTTAAAAAAAAAAAACATTTTAGATTTTTTTAAAAGAAGTTGTGAGGAACTAAGAAATGTAAATTTCCCTGTTTAAGAAGCATTCCCATTTTCCTGGTTTTTAGATGATTTTTAAATTTCCAGTATTTTTCTGGCACTGTAATGACCCTGAACAATCAACATCCAATGCCATCAAATCAATGAGAGATAAATGTTTACATTTCAATATTTAAAATGTCAGCTCTTTTATCTTTCTTTAATAGATGGGAAAGGTATTAACATATTTGCTTACCAAAGATGTAAATTTATCAGTTGTTTAATTCATTATTTCTAAACACTAAAGTAACAAAACGTTATTACTTGATGTCGAAAACTTAACTAAAGACTTTAAGCAAGATAAAATTTTAATTTCTTTAAATTTAATTAACAGCATATCATTAGTAATCTAATTTAATTTTAGGGAATAGAATTTTTATTTTGGCAGTTTACATGTGCCTTTCAATTCATTACTAGTTCAATACATTTCAAAGCATTCGTGCTGACTCAAGGACTGTAGTGTATCTGATAAATTCACAACAGCATGCTTTTTATTAAATTAAGATAAATTAATAAATAAATGATGAAACACATAATATTCTGAATAGATAGCAATATTATTGCTAAAAATACAGCACTTAAGATATATATATATATATATCAAAATTTTCCATGGACATTTTAATTCCGACATCAAAAGCCAAACACTTCCATTATTTTATCATGACTGATTAGATTTTTTTTTTTTTTTTTAGATAGGATGCTCTTTAGTTATCAAATTTTTAACATTTGTCAAATTAGCTGATGAATTTTAGTTAGGGAGAAAATCAGACATGAATTTTTTAAAGACACAGTAAAATGTGTGACAAACTATAAGAAGCCTTGTAATCAAAAAACCTGAACTTCAAAATATAATGACACAATACACAAAGCAGGAAAAATATTCAATTAAATATTCTTCTAAAGGAGATGCATAAAATTAATCACAGTACAAACACATATACATTAATGCTAACAATTTTTTCATGGTTATTTAACACAATTTAATAATTCTTATTATTTTCTTAATATTTTACCATTTGCTTAAGAATTGCTATAATAAAAAAATTAAAATGCAGGGAATAAAAATGTAATGTAATTATTGTTAATAAACATATCATTTGAGCTATCTGCATATTCTGAATAGAACTGTCTAAATATTATACCAGTTTCATAAAGATGATCACATACTAAAATGATTCATTAAAATAACAGAAGTTCAAGACCTAAATTTCTGAAACCCACCAGACAAAAATTTATTATTATTTCACTACAAACTTTAAAAAATTTAAAGAGGCGAGTTAATTTTGTTTGCAGTTGCTTTCTTTATTATAGAGAATTTGAAATAAAATTACTATTTTTAATGCAGTTCATATAAAATGAAATATGATAAAAACATATAATAAACTATGTATATGAATAGTAACTTCTAAGTAAAATTTATCCCTCTGTCTTACTAATCTTTTCAGGTAGGCACACAAAAATTCTTCCTTCCTCTTCTTTTGTTTTTCCTGATTTATTTAAGACATTGTAGCTGCAGTTTGAATCTAATAAGGGCATTTTTATTTACTGATAAAAGCGTAAAATTTCATGAACAAATTGCAATTATGTACGAATTAAGTTTTCTGATAGTTAACCAATGGAGATTAAGAAAAATCATGAATGAAGTTAACAACTCTCTGCTCATCATCATACAATTTTAAAAATTTTAAATAAAAAATAAAAATATTAATAAGAAAATGAAAGCATTTCAGGACATTCTAGGATAATATAATTATCTAACTAAAAAAACACTAAAATTTTAAATGTTTTAATTTAATAATTTCAAAGTGTTTTTAAGCTTTCTTATCCAATAATAAACTATCAATCAAATATAAATCGTGTTTTTTAATTAAAATATTGAAAAATTGTAAATATGTCTTTAAAATGTTCAATAATATATTTTTTGAACTTAAATATTTGAGATGTTAAATGACTTTGGGAGAAAATATTGAGTTTTAAGAGAACAAAAACAAAATACATTTTCGAAAATTAAAAATGATTTTGTTTTCTGTAACATTCGGAACTCATTATTTACCTTTGTTGTGATCCAAGAACTCCTCTGTAAAGATTGGAATGTCAAAACCAGGAGCTTCACCATCATTATGGGTTTCATTCATTGGCTATAATAATACAAAAATGATATAGAAATGCCAGTAGTAAATTATTTCAAAGAAATGTATGTCAGTGATTATTTACATCAACGGGCATCAAATTATGATATATATGTGCAGCAGAAATATTCTTTAAAAGCATACTGGATATCAACAGAAATTAGAAAAGTTTTACTAATATTAAAGAAGAATCTTGTGTTTATAATTGTATGTTAATGCTTCGCAATATAGCATATTCTACCTAGAATTTTATATTAACTATACATTGTAAAGTGGAAATGTGTATCTCAGAGCTCTCTGAAATGTTTGCTAACAATTAATACATTCATACACAGTAGAGTTACAGCAATCAGACATTCATTCTATTCATAAATAGAAATAATGGCTACTCATCAATAATAGTAATAATAAATTTTTTAAGTTGTCTTTTTCACAATAATGCTTTACAAATATTTTGAAAGAAAAATTACTTTAACTTAAGCGATATAAAAGTTTTATCCATATTTTGAAACAGTATGTGAATGTATTAAGCAAAATTTGACCAATGTTTAAAAACTCCAGCCATTATTATTGCTTTTTTTTTTACATTTTCAAATTTTAAAAAATTAACCTTTTGCTGATATTGACTAAACTACCATTATTTAATGGCAGGATTTTCTTTGAATGCTGAAAGCAAAGGAAAGAAAATTATATTAATTTCATTATTGAAAAAAAAAAAGAAGAAGAAAGGGGGGAAAAAAAGAAGAAGAAGAAGAAGAAGAAGAAGAGGGAAATGCCTTTTTAAATAAATTATTCAGAAATGCAAGACTTTAAATGTAATATAATATCAATTTTATTCTTTTCTGTTAGGAAAGATACAAAATAAATAGAATACTGCTTCAATTTGATGATTTACTTCAATAAAATCTTTGTTATTAGGGACTAGCAGTACCCTCACAGCATTGCATGTGCCATAATATCCAAGAAGAAAAGTTAGTTTTAAACTCCACCCGATATGACTTGGGTATTTAGGCAACATCAAACAAAAATATATTTAGAAATTATCAAAAATAGACACAAATTTTGTTTATTACACATATTCTGAAATCTTTACACTGTCACAAAGGTAAAAAATTATATGCCTGTAGACAAAAGACGAAGGCGATCATTTCGAAGGTTGGATTTCCTTCTTTTGGGTATAATGAGATTTGAATCAAAGTTTGAAATCATGTGTAAACAATGAAATGTATTGTATATGCATACCACAACTCTTGCTGCTTGTAAATATGCAGTTTGAGGCTTTTGTGCATGCGCGGATAAGTCACAATTTTAAAACTCTTCTTTTCATTTTGATATGACTTTAATGTACTAAAAACTTCCCCAGTAAATGCTCTACAAAATGGTATAAATATCTCCAATACCCATGAGTTTTTGTGATTCCAACTTACTGATGCTTTCAGGAGACTTCCATTTATACTATACTAGCTCTTAACTGCGACTTCGTATGCATGGACATTTTGATGTGTATATGTGAGAAAAGACAGTCTAATCAAAATGTAAAATGTCATCAAAACCCTATGTACGCATAAATTTTTATCAATTGGAGCAACACAAAGATGGGAATTTTAAGCACCAATTGGAGTAACACAATGCAGTTAGAAAATTTTAATTTCAATTCATCTGTTTTATTTTTATTCAAAAGCCCTTCTGAAGGAATCAAAAGATCTATTAATTAACAATGTTTACTTTTAAATTTATTATACACTACGAAAATAAACATAATTGTTTGAAATAACCAGTCGAAAACATGTTATGTCTAACATCATTAGTGTTGGGAAAAAAAACTACTTGAAACTATAAGGGTACTTTTCCATTTGCCGGGCACAAATGAACAATCACCAAAGAAATTTGAGAAATTTTGGTAAAAACTACAGTATTTGCTAATAGAAATATACCAAAATATACCATTATAAGCATATATATATATATATATATATAACACAAATATAATTTAATTACAAAAACACACAGTGGATCAGTTTTCATATAGTCATTTTCACCAAAAAAAAATAGTTTATCACCAAATTTTAGCGAAATGCCCGAATGTAGCGCAAACGGCAGCAATAGCATTTCCAATCATAAGGTTTTGATGACCGTTGCAGCAAATTAACAGAAACATAGAAAAAATGTAATCGAAAATGATGAAAATAGGAAAAATTGAATATGTACTACAAGAAAAAAAGTCAAGAGAAATGAACAGGAAATATTGAATTATATTAACACAAGAACTTAAGAAAAAAAAATTAACAGCCCTTCCTTAAGAATAGTAAGATTATATTAAAATGAAAAATGGAAACAGAAAAATAAAAACAAACAATTCAGAAAGCTCAAGCAGATGTTTTCAGATTTTTTTAAATTTTTTTTTGTTCTGATGAAAAGGGCTTTCTGTCAGGAAATCCTACAATAAATCACAAAGAATTCCATTAAACAAGATAATATTGAGGAAATATCGGAAATAAAAGCAAACGATTCAAAAAGCTCAGGCAGATGTTTTCAGTTTTTTTTTTTTTGGTGGAAAATTTAGGTTTTAAGTAATAAAAAATTAACCACTCAATAAACGGAATAAAAATTAGCCTATGTTCTTCTGCAGACTATTTTATTTATTTTATCTCTGTATTATTTTATATCTGTCCCTTATTTTTGTAGCGTATAATAATATATTTATTTATCTCTGAGCTAAATTTCATCCAATTTCCTTCAGCTGTGATTGAATCATATCATCCATCCAAACTTTCCCATTTATAATAGTAGTATAGATTATATAAAATGCATGGTTCTAAAATCCAGTATTTCCCTAAAAATCCAGAAAAATGCTTTTTTTGTAGCTTAGTTTAGCATCTTGTAATGCAACACTAGGGCATTTTGGGACAGATCTTGTAGTTTTGAACCACATGTAGGTGACGAGAGGGTGCCTGACTGAGCTGGCATCTTCTCTTGAATTTGTTGTGAAAAGTTAGAAAATCATTGTAAAGACAGGAGCATGTTATATTTCTTCGAAAAGACATATAACTCAAACAAAATGTAGAACTCATATTTTTCTTAACATTATCTATTCAAAAACAAATGAAAAGCAGAGCTGTCATATGTATATATAAAAGTATATTCCTCAAAAGCATCGGCAAATCTCACGAATCGTTTCTGCAGACATCGGCAATGGTGGCAAAACATCACAATCATGCATAAGGAATTTAACTTATACATATAACAATAATCAGCTGATCACCAAAATGTGGATATTCATTGCAATTAGCTAAATTTAAACCAAAATATTATAATAAAAAATTTTAATATATTAAATAAGGCTTAAATTTTTTTTTTTTTTTTGATTAAAAAATAGTGCTTGCTGCTTGTATGTATTTATTTCAAGAATGGTTTTTCACAGTGCGGTGGGGGAAAAAAATTGAGAGTTATATTATACCATCTTTTCTTACAGTATTACATTTCCTTAGTCACAGATTAATGATTTAAATTTTTTTTCTACAGTAATTTTTTAATGTCTTTTGTTACAAAATATAATGAAGTCATTCCACAAAATGTGAAAACAATCTTTCTCCAGTAAAAATTTTCAAAAAATTCAAATAAGTTGAATTACATTCACAAAATAATTGCCATAATCTTATCTAAATGGTGACATATCAAAATTTAATAAGCTTTTTTTCCACCACTACTGCAAAGTTTGAAATAATATTAAATGCATGAAAGAGATTCATTCTAATAAGATTTTTGGAAAATAAATTTATGTAATGAATTAAAACAAAATATAATTTGTAATACACTAAAATTAAATAATGTGTACATTATTTAATCTTACATTCAAGTATAAAATATTTCACTAAATTTCTTTACAGATACAAACACTTTGAATAGAGCATTAAAGTAGAAAAAAGCACTTTCAGGGAGGAAATAAATAATAATTTATGTTAAATTACTCCTCTCCTCTTTTTTGTCTCCTAAGACAAATGCCTTCAGCCTGTGAAATCCCTTTCAGTTTCATTCAAAATACTGCTTCATTCTTAAACTTCAAATAATAACTAATGGATTCCAGATATAAAATTCAGCAAACTACAAATTTTTTGAGTCATGTATAAATCTTCTTAAAAAATAAATAAAAAGTTATGTGCCACACTAAAAAGGAAAATGTTAAAAAAAATATTATATAATTTTATTTTTGAAGGTAAATATGTAAAAGTTTAATATTCTATGTAAACTATGTTGAATTAGTAAATAAATTAGAGTATCAATACCTCAACAGTTGATGAAGTATAATAAGATCCATCCCCATCTTCATATTCTGAAACAATTGTGTTTATTAATTTGAAAAGCATATCACTGATAAAAAATAATTCAGATAACAAAATGTTTTTGCACAGAAAATTTGTAATAAAGAATGTCAATAACCCTTTCGCTTCTTTTCCTGTTGCTTTTTAAAGATTTTATATGCTTCAGTCTGCTGATATTGTTCCAGTTCTTTCATATAACGTTCTTTATCCTTTTCTGCTTCTTCTAAATATTTCTATAAGAAATGTATGAATTAAGTAAAACTTATTTTATTTCAATATCTATCCAATATAGAATATTCTTTTAACATAATTGTAAATTAAAAAAGTTTTGTACTGATTTTTAAAAATGCAACCCATTCTTTGTTTTATAATCATACATTATAAAAAAGGATCACACATGATATCTATTTTAAATAAAATGAAAGCCTTTCAATATATTTTCAACAGAAAAGAACAAACAAAATGTCCATTAAATATGAGAAGAACAGTAACTGTATAGCAAATGCAGTAATTTCCATAAATTTCATAACACATTATTAAAGAAATTAACATTTATACATATTTTGATGCTCTTAAGATAATTGAAAAGTGACACTTCTACCAGGATTTATGCTTTGTAGGAGATATAGAAATAATAATAATAATAAAGACCCTTCTCATTTTAATAATAGTAATAATAATAATAAAAAGACAACAGATATTATTCTTTTTTTAATCATAAAATAGCCTGTTTTTCTTATATGTCCAAATTAAGTAAATGTTTGTATATAAGAAAGATTTACAAACACAAATTAAATTTAAAATCTCTTAGAACTATTTTCAGAGCAAAATCAAAGGAAAAAAAAGGGGGTAGGGGATGCATAAATCTAAACTAATAAAAAAATCCAAAATTAACAAATACATATTATATACTATTTAAATACATATTATATACAAAAAGTAATGAAAATACACATTATACATGTAATAAATGAGTTTTTATGTTTTCAAAGGGCATGAATTGATTTTTATTCTTATCAAAAAGTAATTAGAAACTAAAATGGATAAGACTATTGACCAAAAACATTTATATACAGTAACAATTTTTCTAGCCCTAACAGTTTATTTTATAGTAAGATTTCATATACTCCCATCCTCACAAACAGAAATTTAAATTAAGCATTCTGTTTCAAAATTAAAGTCCTATTTTTATATTAATTTTAAGTTAAAATTAATTCTTTTTAAATCAAAGGGATATTTATTCAAATATAAAATAATAAAAGAACAAAACTACAGTATTTCAGATAAAGAAAAGCAACGAAGATGGAGATACCTTTTTACTACTCTGTTCATATAAATATAACTAATCATAGTCACATGGGTCATTGAGTTAATAAAAGGGCATAAGATAACAAAAACTTACTTGTTTTTCATGTGATCCTAATTTACTCCAATCACAAGCAAGAATTTTTGTAACTTCTGAGAAACTTGCACCTGGGTTTTCACCTCTCACTTTTTCTCGATTTTCATTCAAATAACGAACATAACCAGTAAGGGGTTGCTTTGGGGCATTCATATCTCGAGGTCCCCGTCTGCGTTTCCGGCCTTTAGGCCAACCACCTCTTCTTTTTTGTGGAAAATCACCCTGAAAAAATTACAAAATATGTCATAAGACATTTAAACCTTTATTTATCAAATTATTTTATCAATTTTGTTTCTGCACCCTTTGATAATTTTCAATGGACAGAAATACCCGGAAAGAGAGAATTGAAAAAGAAAATAATAATAATAAGGATTAAAATGAAATCTGCTATGCATATTTCAATGTATAATGTCCTATCATAATTTCTTGAACATGCAAGTTAAATTAAATTTTTATTCATTTTAATTGTTTCATTGAGTTAGTAGTGACTTTAGTATTGCAATGATCCAAAAACTTTGTCTCTCATTTATTGTTTGAAAAAATATCACATTTCCTATTTATTTCATTTCATATAATCACAAGTTCAAAATGAGATTTTCCTAGGTTTTATTTGCTGTAGTCATTAACTTATATTTTTTAATCACAGCTTTTGCAAATGTAATGGCAACACTTTATTAAAAGCTGATTTTTTTAGATGTTCATGCAGATAATAAATTTTTTATTTTTCACCTACAGGTTTTTGTTGATGCCAAAAACTTCATTCTTAAAACAATATCATGTTCTGACATGATAATAATAAATAAAATAAGTTAATAATTAAAAATTTTTAATTTCTGCCCCATTAGAAAATATATACTATTTGTTGTCAGAGCTACAATCTTCAAGAACTTTTGAATACGTAAAAATAAATAATCATATTATGAAGATATGAGCACTTTAATACCTTCAGGACAAATTATGCATATGGATGTTTATTTTGGATTCTGCTCAGAGTTAAACACCACCCCATATCAACAAAGAAGTACACTAATAGTCTTATTGACCGAAGATGCCTCAGGATTTTAAAATGAAATGCTTTTTATTAGATGGCATTACAAATCCATGTTTCTTTCAAAACTCTTTCATACGTTAATATTTTTCTCTCTGAATACAGATTGGGGATGAGTAAATATAAATCATTGGGTCGTCACAAAACTACAAAGAAACATTGTATGCTAACTTAAAGAGAAACTGCTTGTTTGAATCAATTTTTAAAATTCAGTTATAAAGTCACATTTACAAGACTCTTAACTTTCCAAATGGAGAAGTTGATAAATAAATTTATGATTGATAAACCTATAGATTTTTTCAAAATCATGACAATATTAACTATGCTAAATTCTTATAATTTATGGTAAAATAAGTTATTAAAAACCTAGACGATGCAGTTTGTTCAAAGCAAAATAAAAATGTAAATGTTGTAAAATGCGTAACGTTGACCTGTGATTTTTCATATTATTTTAAAATGTTAAATATGAGAAATTATTTTTTCTTATGTTTTTATATCTTACATACACTATTTGATGTTATTTTAAGTATTATCAGTCATAATAAAAATGTAGTAAATATTTTTTAGTATTAAATATTAAGTTTTTTAATTAATTTTTAAAAACATGAATGAAAATATATCTATTGAAAGTACTTCAATGTATATCCATTCCAAAAGGATTTAAAATACCATCAATATATACAAAGTTAATAAAAATAAAAATTCTAGAAAAAAGTTATACACAATATGTTCACTCACAAAAAAGGGTAGGCTCTAAATTACAGTGCAAATAACATGAAACAGTTAAATTTCAAACTATAAATTTTAGATTCAAAATTGAAAATCATGTATACATGATGGATGTCATCACACACTTTATATACAAAAATTTAAGACAGAATTTGTTTAGCAAAATGCTACACTTTAAAGAAAGCAACATTTTATTAAAGGATATTAGATGTGAAACATTTCAAATTATTTTGATAAGCATAAAAGATATCTTATAATAGCCCATATAAAGAAACCATTTTACAACAAAATTTTATTCAAGAGACTGCCTCCCCCCACTAACTCTCTTTAAGATAAACAGAGTAGAGCATGGCTATCTACTTTAAACTAAAAATGCTAATTAACTATTTTTGTATGATATATATACATATAAATATATAAAAGGTTAAGGTATCACTTAAAAATTTTTAAAACATT
Organism: Argiope argentata; assembly: GCA_026289955.1. Classification (NCBI taxonomy): domain Eukaryota; kingdom Metazoa; phylum Arthropoda; class Arachnida; order Araneae; family Araneidae; genus Argiope; species Argiope argentata. The sequence continues at coordinate 4,545,687 of JAOUZG010025848.1, forward strand.
CTCTTTCATTTACAAAAGAAATATGTTAAAAATTGATTTCCTCTTTCTTTTTCATTCTATAAATAAGTGTCATTATTATGTTTGAATATAATCTACATTTTCTACAAGAATGTATATAAACCGTTTTTTGAGACGAGAAATCAATCGGTCATGATGTTGACTGTTTGTAAAAGCAATGGAACTCAGTAACTTTAGACGCATGCAAATTTAACCAACCATAAAAATAACAAATAATGATATTAAATGCAATTTAATACAAAATGCAAAGAACCATCTTTCATAAACATAATTTTTTAAGACATAAGGCAATTTGGAAACTCAATAATTTATAATTTTAAAAATGATATTCTTTAAAAACATTTTAAGTTTAGATTAGTTATATTAATGTCCTGTTGTAGGGGATTAGTAGCCAACAGGGCTATTTTGGAAAAGACCTAGTAATTTTGAATTATAGTTGGGTGATGAGGATGTGACATGAGCTAGCACCTCCGTCTCCACACATCAAGGGGAAAACATTTGGCTTTGACAGATTTAACATACAACAGATCCCTTTACATGATTGTTTTTCGGTGGTACCAGGTCTTGAATCTGAAATCCTGTGGCTCATGAGTGAGACCTTACCACCATGGTCCGTACGAATATTTCAAGAAATTAGATTTTTTCCCCAAAATATACATAGTTTTTCCAATATTACATTTATCTGGTGGCAAACTAATAATCAAGGCCATTTAAAGAAAAAAAAACCATGCCTCCATAAGATTTGAATCTTGGTCAGTATTCATTGACATATTGCTTTCAGTTGGGTTGATATCTATAAAGGAAATAAAAACATTATTACTCATATTTATACAAAAAAAAAAATGAGAGGAAGGATTTAAAATAATGATATAAATAAAATACAAAAATTTCACTTCAGAATAAGATACAGGCTCTTTAAAGATACATTTTCATCATTAAAAAATATTATGATTAATCACTGAGTTTCAAATAATTCCACAACTCTATAGCCATGACATCAATTGCCCTACAGGCAAATGCCATATCAATTCATTTATTTTTTACTACTTTTAGATTTCGGAGTGTAAATATGAATTTTTCATGGAGCAGAATTAAGAACAATTAATGATTCACCAAAATGGGTTCTTTAAAAAAATTAATACATTCTAAGAGTTCGTTTTTAAAAATGCATAAAACATTCAAGATAAATATTAATAAAATTTTTAAAAAATCTAGAAGAAATGAAAACCAAAAAATAAAAGTTTTTAATTTAGTAAATTTTATCTTCAACAAACAAGTAGAAATTTTACAAGCATGAAATTGAACTAATTTAATAAAAAGTAGTTATTAATTAATAACTATTTTTAATAGTAATAAAACTTGATTGAATAAAATTTAAAAATTCAAAAAGAAATTTAAAAAATTTGATCACATTATTTCAAATCTTCTGAATTCAAAATAAAACTATATTACACTTTAGGTTCCCACATTTATACTATTTACATTTTCAGAGCAAAATTAATTGAGTGTATCTCTTAAGGTAATAAATTGTGCACAACACATTTTTTTACAATTTTTCCTCTAATCATAATAAATAAAAAGGGAAAACCATTTTTTTTAATATCCAGATTTAACTTTGATAAAAAACTAAATTTAAATTATTAGAATAATTAATCACTATACTTTAAATAAAAAATACCCATAATAATAACACCCAACTTCAAAGTACTAAAAATTAGACTCTCAGTTATACTAAACTGGGAAAAAGAAGTTTAATTCCCTATCCTTTCTAGACTAACCCAGTCATATAACTTTTATACTGGATATCAACATTTGGTCTGTTTTCTGCAGTAGATAAAGGATGTAGCAAAAGTATGTTTATGAACATGAGAGACTTCTGAGGAGGAGGGGGGGGGGGTCAGCTATTTATATTTGATAATGGTCAATTATTTTTACTAATAGAATATTTTCAAAAGATTACATAAAGAAATAATATTTAATTTTATAAATTTCAGTTAACTCTCAAAATAAAAAGTATTATTAATTATGAGAAAAATATTAAGGAATAAGAATGCCATGAAAATATTTAATTTTTTGAAAATCATTTAAGTTTACTTCGTTGAAAATCTTATATTTAAAATAAGCATTATTTGTAACAGGAAATGGATATGCATTTATTTTTGCAAGCTTGATTAATTTTTGTTCCAGAAAATAAAATAATAATAAAAAAAACATTTTAAGCAAAAAAAAAAAAAAAAATTATGTTTGAGAGGGAGAAGGGGTGAAAGGGTTTTATTGAAGGAATCAAATAAAAAGAAAACCCCTGATAAGCTATATGCAACTTATTAGTAACTGAGTAATGAAAATTTACCTTTGTACTCTCAATACAAGATTTTGATATTTTCACAACTTAACTATCAATTAAAAATTACCCAATTAATTAATCATTTTATGCATGATTGATTGGCAAATTTGAAAACAAGAATGATTTCAAGATTCCATGAAAACTGGTTTTCAAATAAAGAACTAACAAAAAAGAAACAAAACTATTTTTTTGATACATTAAAAAATGCTATTTAAAAATTTTTATTAACTTTTTTTTCTAATCTCCACATAGTTTGGACAAAAACTTGTAAAATACAATACATTTAATTTTAACTTCAAAGGATTAGAAACCACATTAACATAATGCATATTAATAATACAACTATTTCTTAAAACATAGTTATGTTTTGAAGATTTGAGTGAAATATAATTAAACTCTTAAAATATTTTTTTTTAGCATAAAGGATTTTTAATTTTCAAAATTGGAAATTCTCAAAAATAATTGTTAATATCTGAATGGTTTGAAAAAATGGTCCAGAAAATCAATATTATTGAAAAGTTCAATAATGTTTTTCATTTTTACTTGCCTAATAGAAAACTTTGAAAAAAAAAAAAAACATTCTTTGAATAAAACATTTTTATACTATATTTTTAGGTATTTAGTAAAGAATAATAATACCTTACAAGCCTCTAATGATGATTGCTAATTTTTTGAATGTAAACTACTACTAATGTAATCTGTCATTTAAAAAAAAAGAGATTAAATTATATTTTCACTTTTCTTGTACAAATATATATAGTTGACCTGATAAAATTCAATAAAAAATAATTTCTTATCTCATTGATGTTGGATATTCGGTACTATTCACGTTTAATGACGACCAAAAGGTGCTAAGAAATAATTTTGGCAAATTATAAAAATATACTTAAGAGCATCCTTTATCATGCAAAATTTTGAAGATGTAAATAATATGCTCTATAGTTTCACAACTGAAACTATCCTAATTTTTTCTTGCTCCCTTTTAGTTGACGTTAAAATTATAAATACTGAATATTCATATATATTAGGAGATATAGATGTTTTATATCTGCAAATGATAAAAATGTATTAGTTTTTTAAAATTAAAGTTAATGTAGATTGAACTAAAGATATAATTACAGATTAAGGAAAGAATAAATATCCATGGAAAAGTTTATTTCATGACTACAGTGTTCTACAGTATTTTATAATTAAATAAATTGTTTATATATTCAGAAAAATTACATAAAGAAAAGCATAATCTAAAAGTATTACAATCTGAATAAAACTTTTATATTTGCCCAGCACTCAACTTCTTTTACTGCTAGGGTAAAATAGTGTCTCACGACTTTCAGCCTAAACTGTAACATTTATAGTGGTACACACCTATTTATTTTTTACTGCCTGTAGTGTCAGGTGAGTACATTTCAGCTTGTCTTTTAGAAAAATTTCTCTATATACAACCAACTCAGATTTAAGACTGTTCTCAGTAGTCAGTTTGCCAACACCATAAATAAACTTAAATCTTTAAAACAAGGTCTCACCTTTAAAAACACTAAATTAACATTTTTACATTCCTATTTTCAATTTTCCAATTGCAAAAAAGTTTTGATTCTGAAAATATTTTTAATAGATAAAATTAATAGATAAACTTTTAAAACTTTTTTAAAGATAAGAGTATCAAAAAATAATAGTTGAAACAAAATAACTCATTTCTACAATGATTTATAATTAAAACTATTTAACATAAAAATTTTAATGTACATATTTTTTAACAAGAGTTAAGTTAGGTTTACCAGATGGTAATGGTGCACTTATATTCGTATGGGAATTTCCATTATTGCTAGGAGGTGCAGGCAGATTTTCTCCTTGCATGATTAAATGCTGAAAATAAATAAATATCAGATATATAAACAATAACCTCACTTTTTTTTAAGGAAAAGAAAAAAAATTCTATGACGAAGTTTCAGGACAAGAAGTTAAAGATGTAGCAGATAAACAAAAGCCTCAATAAATGTAAAATTTTTATTACAGAGGGATTAAAATACAAAATGGAAAGTTATAATTACTAATAAAATAATATTTATTTGTGTATATTTTAACCAATAGTATTAATAAATGGAAACTTTTTATGCCAATATTTCTATTAGGTGGAAATTTTTTAAACTATAAAAGGGGAAAAAAGTAAAAGGTACTTGTTAATTAGCCAAGATCGCTTTTAAACAAGTACTTTTTTTTT
>JAOUZG010025848.1:4550276-4561264 GCA_026289955.1 Argiope argentata
GACTATTTTCTCAAGCTATATTGTTTAAGACACTCCCATTTTTAGAAAACTGAAATTTATGACATTACAAGCATTATTACAAAGGAAAGGAAAAAGAAATTGAAGTTTTTTAAAAAGTTAAACAAAATATTCTTACAAAAGCTATTTATCAATAATAATAAAAAAAAACTTTTGAAAAGAAATCATAGATAAAACTTAGTAGTTGAATAATCATAGAAATTATTATTTTAGAGGAGGAAATTAAGAACTATTCAAAAACACAATAGTCAATGTAACTGAATGGACATGCAAAAATACCATAAACACACACACAAAAAAAAGATAGCACAATAATTCTGGGTGTACTTTATTAGAGTACATTAATTATATTTGAAATGAATTTGATAAAAAATATTTAAATTATAAAAGAATAAAATTAATAGTTAATTAAGGATAGTTAAGATATTTACTTTAAATATCCAAATATCATTAAGTGGTTAAATGGATTAATTTCTAATATCTTTTGTAGCAATTCTAATTTTGATGTATTATTGCATACATATTTTTAAAAATATAAATTAAATATAATGAATAAAAAATATGGACTACTTTAATGAAATTATATAAAAGATGCTAGAAAGTATATTATTATTAATGAAAAAAAAATCTATCTGATAAGCAATAATTAATTTTCATTCATAATAAATATAATGATTCAAACTTAAAATGGTAAAAAGCCACCTGGTTGAATAGCATATTTTAATAGCTTTACTAAATCATTTTAAACTACGTCGTATTCAGTCAAATTAAAATAAATAAATAAAAATTAAAGAATCATCAAAAACTAATAACTTCAAATAAAAAAACAGCACTATATACACAGCATCGATAAATGTGTTTTTAACAATCAGCTGTTACATAAATATATATATTCAACAAACTATCTACATATATCACAAATAGAAAAATGTAGACTTATTAATAGGTTACTCGTAGTCATAAATATATTTCTAAAAATATTGTTTTGAAGCGTTATTATTTAAATCACTGTAAAATAAACTAATCAAAATTCAAGTAAACTATTTAAAAACTTAATAATTATAGTTACTTGAAAAGATGGTAACATATTTTTATCAAATAAAGTATCTTCAAGATGAAAATGTCATCAGCATGCAAAACTGAAGAAACAAGCCGGGAAGAAAGACCTCTCAACACCGGCTAGGAATCTCAAGACTTATGAATGCGCTCTACTTAATCTTTTCAAATAATATAATAAACGGCCAAATGGTGTTAAATAACAATGGATAATTTACCCTCATTTTAACTTAGTATTTGATGAACAAGATTTCCGTTTGATGTTAACAGTGTTTTGTTTACTTCATAAAAAAATCTATAAAAACATGGCCGCCTTATTGATTTTGAACATGCGCGAGAACTAGTAATATAATGCCAAAAGATTAATGAATTAAAAACAAAAAATATTACAACTTACTTAAGAAAAAGAAAAAATTTCAAATTCGCGCAAGATCTTTTGTTGACAATAAAAAAAATGTTCATTTGTTTGATTTTCAGTTACATGAGCGATTGCCACAAAACTATTAAAATATTCTTTTATTATTGTAATGCCAGATTAGAGAAGTATTTGATAACCTAAGTGGCATGAAGATTAGAGATCGTGGTATAAAAATCCGGCAGTTAGTTATAGGTTATGATTGTGTAGCTTTTAAAATTTTATTATTATTACTTTTATTATGCGCATATACGAATATAATTAATGACTCTGAAGAAGATCCTCATTAAAATCTAACATTTCTGGAATTAAAACATTCCAGAGCAGTTATATCAATTATGTGACTTTAAAAAAATTATTTTTGATAATACTAAAATTAACTTAGATCGATAAGTGTTGAATACAGAATTATAATAAAAACTGCATTTTTGAGGTTAATTCTTTTATTAGTTCAAATAATGATGAAGTAAATTTGTTTTTATATAACAAAACTTTTAATTTTGTTGTTGTGACTAATGGCACTTGCCTTGAACAAGCCCCCGCTGATACGATCAGCAGATAATTTAAGCCTAAGAAATGTGTCTCTTTGTTTTACAAGTAGCGCCATCTAGAGCAAAGAGTACGACTTAGCTACTCACACGTCACAACCCTTTTTAGGGGGCGGACTTCATTCATGCAAATTCATTTATTCATCTCAGATCGTAATTTAGATCTGGAACAGAGAACGATCACATTTGACCCAGTACCCAGAGTTGTATTACTCTCGACATGGAAGACTTTGCGACCACGAACAGATTTAACGAGCACCAGTCACCATACACTAGGGGAATCTTTTGGCCGGTGAACTTCGAACTCGTAACCTAAGGAGTACGAGTCCAACGCTCTACCAACCAGACCATCCTGGCACTTTTAATTTTATTTTTTATAAACGGAGATTCTTACTGTTATGTATAAAATCTGCTAATTAAACTATCAACATTATTAATATGAAGGTGCTAAATAGGTAGGTATAAAAAACTTTACATTGAGGGATAATTCTTTGAGAAAAATTAATTTCATTTAATATCGACAAATTTGGAATTTTATGGCAGTTTTTAAACATGCAAGAGAACCAAATTCGAGACAAAAAGGGGACTCATTTTATAAACATACCTAAACGATTTCTCGGATGAGCTAGTGAAGAATGCATTGATTTCAAATGATTTCAAACTCGCATTTAAGGTTATAATATTTTTGAAAAATTCTTAAAACTAATTCTTGTAAAGTAGTACTCCACTCCACTGAAGAAAGAACTTATAAAATCTGTAAAAGAATAAAGAATCACTTGAGAAACATCTCAAAAGAACCTTTTTTTTTTAACGCTGTTTGCATTCAAAGTGTGATTAAAGATTTTGTATTGAGGACTTATGACATATTTAAAGATGTTGTTATTTTAAAAGTACGTCGAGTTTAGCTATAGAGTTCAATAATTAATTATAATTATTTATAATATATTGGAATATTAATTAATCATTTTTACAGTTATGCTTCATTTGTCAGGTGTTGCAAAATAAATCTCTAATATTGTTGAAAGTTTATTATCATTAATCTTCTATTTCAATAATTAAAGGCTTTGATATGTGTCTGAGGAAATCGTTATCTAATATTTGTGGTTAATTTACAGGATATTTATTGCATTATTCATATTTTCATTGTTATATATGCTAAAAATAAATAAATAAAACGTAATTTTCACTTAGTTAATATGATAAGAAATAATTGAATTGTTATCATGTTATATATTCACTTAGTTAATTAGATAACAATTTAATTATTGATAAAAGCTCGAAATATGTTGAATCATGTAATTAAACTAGCCATTTGTTGGGTAGAGGCGTGCCTGACGTACATTATCTAAGGCTGTAAAATGCCCACATCCACCAAAGCAAGCAGCGTAGTGATCCGGAATTTTATTTGCTATTCATACGTGATAGAAAATATCACTGAAATCAGTAATGATGCATTTAATGAAAAAATGTATTCTTGGTATGCGACATTATCGCATGTGCAAATCGCAATTTCTGTTTTGGCTTCAAACAACCCAGGAGGAACTTTTAAAGTTTTATTTGACTGATATATCGTAGTGAAAATAAACCCAAGCACGAATAAAAGTTTATTATATGAGAAAAAATTTCCCTTTGTATCCATATTTTTTTGTGGCCCTTTGTTATTGTGCATATGATTGTTTGCAACAAATTTCATTTGTTAATCTTTGACAGTCAATATCTGAGGCATTGTTGACAGGACAATAATCCGCGTAGAAGGGAGCATCTTCTAGTCGTCTAATATTTACTCTGAAAATTGTTGTTAATGCCCGGTTTACAAATATTTCGAAATCTGGAACTTGAATTAGAAATTATGCTATAATATTTTGAAATAACAAACTGAATATTTTTACACTATTTCGGGTGCGAATTTATGAATTAAGATAGTTGAATTATATCGACAAACGATTTTAGTTCGTATTAGACTAGATCTGTTTGTTGATCAATTGATTCGTCTCAAATATTAATTACATTTAATTTGAATTATAACCCTTTGGCATACATTCATATCTATTACTCTACCAAATTAATTTTAAGCATCAAATTGTCAAATGTTATAACAGCTCTAATTTAAAATCTTACATATGTAATATTCATCGTGTAAATGACTTTTAATAAAAGAAAATGAAACTTTTTAATGAAAGTCCATCCAATAATTTAATAGAATTACTAAAATTGCCATTGCAGGGTTTATTGCATAATTCAATATTATGCTTTGCATTTTCAGTCCACTTTTTTAGTTTAAACAAAATATATTTGAGGTCCTATGTCATAAAGCAGGCCAAATTAGTTTCAAGCATTTTGATTTCATCATCATGGACTATTTTAAGTTATTATTGTTAATTTTAGTAGCTTTATAAAAACTTATTTATTTATTTATTATGTATTATTTTATTATTTATTATGATTCATGACTGGACAGCATTCACTTTTTGATATATTGAAGTGGAAACCCGGTGTTTGTAAATGCTGCAATAATTAAGTAAACGTGGAGAAAAAAGACAAGAATATGATTAAAGATATCAAGCAAAATGTTAATATTAATTTATAGTTTATGTTATAATTAATTAATATTTTTTCAATTTGTTTAACAAGGTTTAAAATAATCTTTAATCTACTGATGTGCGGCCCTTTTCAACTAGTGCCTAAATGGCTGCTTAGCTAGACAGAAAAAATATGTGAAGAAATGCTTCGAATATAATATTTTTATAAACATTCACAAGTATACAACCAAATTCATTAATGCTATAAACAGAGTGTTTCAAAACTCATGAGACAAACCTTAAAGGTTGGCAAAATGCATGTAAAGAAGCTTCCGTTTTTCTGTATCGAATCGGAAATGAAAATTGTAGAATGGAAAAATACAAGAAATTCTGAGGAGTTTTTTTTTTTAAGAATAAATTATCTATACAATATTTTAAGATCAAAATATATATCCTTTGATGACGTAGTTTAAACAAAGATGAAAGTTTGAGGAGAAAGATATTTAATATCATGATAGTTTATTTAGTTTGCATTATCAAATTTTCTGCAGAACAGTTTGATTGAATTTGAATGATAATATGTGAATCAAATGATTCTTTGCTGTCAGAGAAAATTTTTAGAGGTAAGGTAATTTACGCTCTCAAATGAAGCCGGCAGTCCTTTTACGTGTTGGGACTGCGAACTGTAAGAGAAGAGAAGCGTTAAGATTATAGCATGAACGCTTTTTCAATAGAACTTAAGTGAATTACAAAATATTTTTTCTTCTAAGCAGCCAGCTTTGCAAGAGTGGCGCATTTCATATCAAAGAACTGATTTCTAGCAGATTGGCTCTCAGCATTTCTTGTTTATTCTGTCTTAAGTTTTCATTCTCTCCCCCCTCCCCCTAATTCAATACAAGAAAGGCTTCTTTATTTGTATTTTACCTACTACCTTTAAGATTTGGCCAATGAATATAGGATCAACCTGTATAAAGAAATCAATGTTTGAAAGTCATGCATTTTTAAAAAATAACAATTAAATTTCCAATGAGCATACATTATAAAACTTATACACAAGAAATAACTTGGAAAAATCTAGGTTCATCTTAAATATTGTACATTATGACTATGATGCCATTTGACAAGCAAGATTCATGTTCACTGTGAACAGTACAAATGCAAGACAATTAAAATAACATAATAATAATGTTGCTATTTTGGCGGAATGTAAATCTACATGATTAGTTAGGTTAGATAGATAATAAACTGTAATTATATCATACGATACACTGGCAGCATATTACTCAAAATTGTACTTCGGAATTTTTTTTTTCAAGAGGAATCTTATGATATCATGAAAGGTGTTGCTATTGATTTTGTTTTGTAAGTTTGTACAGTTTTAAATATGTAGATAATCCCTTATGTATACTTTATGCGCGGTATTGTTTTAGTATATGCATGTAACTACTTTCCGAAATGATGCATAATTTCAGCTTTCAGATCTGATGACAGTCTGAAGACTTGGCTGTCTACTTTTTCTTTCTCCCACGACTGTACAAGCTAAAAATTCTAATATTGCTTCCATGCTGTCTTTCACGGGGAAACTCCAGCACATCACATGAAAAGATCGATAACCGTTAAAGGAAAGGTCCGCTGAAATGAATTTAGTTGTTTCTACTGTTCATACTCTTTTCATGTGCCACATTAGCTAGATGAAAGATTACTACTGATGGGAATAATTATATATACTTGCTGTGAAAGCTTGTTTCAAAGTTAACGGATGAACAACCCTTATCGAATCAAAATGAATGACGGAAAGTATTTTGAGCGTCATTATTAAAATTTTGTTAATTTGCGAAGTTTGCTTCTAATTAACAAATAAGATTATTTTTATTGTTTGTTTTTTACTCTGTTTATTATTATTTATTAAGGATTCAAATTAACATCAAAATAAGAACATTCTTCTCTACTTCTGCCAGAATTAGAGAAAAAAAGTTCTTATTTTGAGATTTTCTTTGAGATAGTTAGTTTTTACTTCATTTTGCATCAATTTTTCTCTCACTCATATAGAATAAAACAAAATCTCTTCTGGTTTAGCCATGATTTATTACTCTCGTGCCCTCTTACTTTCCACTTTCGTTGCGCTCGTCAGGGGCTTGACAAAGAAATCTTCATAAAAGAATTTAGAAAGTCATGAAAAATAAAAAGAGAGCCGTAATGGGAATTTTTTTTGAGATAGTATGATTGGATATTGCAAAACTATATACTAAAAATTGAAATCTGCAATGCGTACATATTTCAATGTATCGTGTCAGAACATAATTTCTTGAACGGCTAATCATTGAAAACGTTTTACTTAATTAAACAATCTAATGTGCGTTCAAAATATTTTTATTAATATTTGAAGAAAACATCTCTACAAAAAGTGGCAGCTTTTGCAAACGTATGGATTAATCAAACAATTTAAACTATTTTTTAAATTTTTTTTTAAATTCAAGTTTAAAGAAAGCTTTGATAAAGTTAAAAAAGCTGAAAAAATTATATCAACAAAAAGTGGCAAATTGGAGATTAAAAAGTTCTTTATTTCGAAATTGCAGCCATTTACCAATATTTTTGAGTCTTCTAAGGCCTATTTTTAAGAAAGTTGAATTTTAAAATTTCAATTCCTTGCCCACGCATTTTTGTTGACGCCAGAAACCTCATCCCATTGAACCCTCATTGAAGCACCACGTGCTTGTGCAAATTAAATTATATTTTTATTTATTTTAATTGTTTCATTGAATTAGTAACTTTAGTAGCGATTAGTTAACAAGCGACCCCCCAAAAAACTTTGTCTTGTATTTATTGCTTTAAAAAATATCCCATTTCCTATTTATTTCATTTCATGTAATCACATGCTCAAAATTACATTTTTCTAGGTATTATTTACTGTAGTAATTAACTTATTTTTTTTAAAATCATAGCCTTTGTAAATGCAATGGCAGCACGTTATTAAAAGCTGATTTTTTGCTCGTGCAGATAATAAAAATTTTAATTTTCGCCTACGGATTAATATTTTAATTTTTTAGTCACAAATTTTTGTTGACTCCTAAAACTCCATCCCCAAAACAACATCATGTTCTGACAAGATAAAAATTATTAAAATTCACCATGCTTGTAATCAAATAACGTTTTATACACCCATACAAACGCATGTGCATACAATGAACAGTAGATAAATACGTATAGATAAAGGTGTGCTTTCTATTCAGAATGAGATACAGGCTTTTAGTAGATTAATCAAATTCCTCAGTGCCTTTTAAATGAATTGGAACATCGTATTCGGCCTACTTCATAAAGTATCCCATTATAGATGTTTTTTATATTATTTTTAGAAAAATGATGAGCAGTTCCTATAAAAACATCCCCAAAGACGTAACTTTCGAACTCAAGTGGCAAGCATTATGCAACCCCCCCCCCCCGACACCATTTCGTATTAGTAATTGATACATTTGCAAAATAAACAAAATGTAAAGTTGTCAGGATATTTTTAATCATGTTGCGAGTCAATATGATTAAAGCTGTCAAAAATTTCATGTTTATGCATATTGTATGAAACAACAATTTTTCTTTCTTATTTATTTGGGTTATCGCACGGAACTATTTTATTTTGCCATCAATCGTGCTTTCACTTTTGCTTTTATGAACATCCAATTGTGGACATAGTTAAAAACGAGAATTGGAAAAGTTCAGATCATTTCTAGTTTTCATCTCCAGTGTGCATCAGCTGCAAAAACTTCTCCAAGGGAATAACTAAAATATCTTAAAACCACCACTGACACCATCAACAACAGTAAGAGACTTTTATATCAGGAACTATGTTTATGTTGTTTGCCTTTAAAAAAAATCTAAAATAAGAATCTTCTGAAAAATTTCAGACCCACAGTCTTGTTGTTTATAAAATTGTTTTTAGTGGTGTAAAAATAATTGCTCATATATTTTAAAGTGTACGAAAATATATTTTAAACGTATCATACGAGCATATACTTTTTGAAATACTATTTATTTGTGATACATAACAAAATGCTCTATATCTTTTAAATATTAAGGAAATCGAAAGTAATATTCACGTTGTTTTATTAATGTACTAGCCGCCTTTGGCGACCAGTCGGTTCGCCAATATTAATGCTGACTAAAGGGTTAAATCATTTTTATATATAACTTGGTCTCATAATAAGGTTTTCAGAAAAATATTTTTAAGCTTCAAATTTCGATAGTCATATAACTCACTTATACTATTATGTAAACCTTAAACAGTCCTATCTTTGAAGTCAGCATCTCTCTCTGATTTTCTATCGGTGCACGTAAAATTCACTTTTAAATTAAATTGAAAATAATGAAACTTCAATTAATACAACGACCTCTTTACTCAATCTAAGCATGTCTTTAAATAAAACTAAGAACTGAAAGCAGAATAGTCGACATTGAATATTAATGTTCAATACAGAAATTGAAACATTATAATTTTTTTTATAATTTATAAGATCTCAAGGAATTATTCAGCTAACATTTCACAGGTTAATTGAAACCTTCAGTTTTTAATTTTATTTTTAGATGTATATAAATGCTCTCAATAATATTTTTTTTAGGTTTATAAATATATTTCAAAAATTTATGGTTTAAATTCCATTGGTCTTATAGATTCATATTTGTAAAATATTCTTAATATTTCAATTTCTAAATAAATAAATAAGCATTTCTATCTTCTTCAAATCTGGCTGATTTATTCAGTTCTGAATATTGCAAGTTTAGAACAATCATCATTATCATAATCTAGACCAATCATTCTAGAGTAACCGTGATTGGTTTCTTTGAGATCTTGATAAAGTGATCTAAAATCGCCAGTTTTTACCGTAATAGTTATATTGAAATTTTCATAGATCGATCAGCTTTGATGATTGATTTAGTTGATTGGATTTTATTTAAGGACTTATTTAATTAAGGACTTTTGTCTCAAGAATTTATTATTATTTAAGGACTTATTGTCTCAAGAATATTTTGTTAAATATGATTCACAGAGCAGATGATGTATGTAAAAATTTAATTCATCAGCATTTTTCCCTAAATCTATAATTATATATTTCACTTGCACCAATTGCTAAGAGATTATTTATATCTCTCCCCAAAAAATTAAGAAAGATGTTCGGCTCCGATTACAGAAGATGCCTTGTAGATGTTAAGCCATATTTGCCTTAAATAAAATTGTTTAATTGGATTAGTAATATGTGTATAGTAAAATATCATAGAAACCGTTTCCATCCATTTATTTTCCAAAATTATCATGTTTCATATTTATTTCATTTTATACAGACACGCGCCGAAAATGACATTTTTATATGCTTAATTTGGAATGATATTTGATTTATTTTTTCTCGTGAGAGAACACGATATTGTTTTGGTAGAATGTTTTGATGTCTCCGAAATATGCGGGTAAAAATAGTTTTATGTGTTTTTACCAATTTTGCATGGTTATTTATTACGTATGCTTGTTTGAAAGAAGATGCGTTTTTATTTCGCATGATTCATTAAAATGCGGAGAAAAATTACAATCACGAAGGTGAATTCTTTGATTTGCACAAAATATCTTCTTCACATTGCTTTTTGTTCTTCGTTTCTTTGAAATGACGTCATTTTAAAAGTTCGTTTAAGATTTCTTGCTTTTAAATAATTAATCTCGCTCTCAGAAGATTATCGTTTTGTGCTTTTCTAAAAATTCTTTTTCAGTTTTAACTGTCGCGCCCTTGTAATATATTTTTATTTTGTATTTTTATTTATTTTAATTCTTTAATTGAATTATTAAATTTGATATTGCAAACGATTTTCACTTGCATATATTGTTTAAAAAATATCACATTTCCTATTTAATTCATTTCATATAATCACGTGAGGAAAATTGTATTTTTCTGTTTTAATTTTGGTAGTAATTAACTTTTTATTAAATCAGAACTTCTGAAAATGGGATGGCAACATTTTATTAAAAGCTGATTTTTTTGAGATCCTCGAGAAGATAAAATTTTATTATTATTATTATTATTTTTATTGCGAAATAAATTGTTGAAAAAAAACCGATTAAATTAAATGTTTAAAAATTCATTTAAAATAGAGTTTTAATTCGTAGGTCAAAACATTAGTATCATTGAAAAGCTAATTTTTTGCGCTTTAACTTGATGCAAAAATCAATTTTGTGCTGTAATATTTTCGGAAGTTATAGCGAAAAAACATTAAAATTTGGTTTATTTTTTAATTAATTAAATTTTTAATTAGAAATTCAAAAAAAGGGCTCCGAGGTGCACATTCCTGGCACCCAAGGTATACATATACCAAATTTGGTAGCTGTAAGTCGAACGGTCTGGCCTGTACATCGCCAACACACACACACACACACACACACACACACACACACACACACACACA
>JAOUZG010025848.1:4561274-4591514 GCA_026289955.1 Argiope argentata
CACACACACACACACACACACACACACACACACACACACACACACACTTACACATTGTGCTTTATTATAAGTAACTAGCCGCCTTTGGCGACCAGTTGGTTCGCCAATATTAATGCCGACTAAAAGGTTAAATCAATTTTTTTTATATAACTTGGTCTCATAATAATTTTTTCAGCAAAATATTTTTAAGCTTCAAATTTCGATAATCATGTACTTCACTTATATTATTATGTTGGTCTTAAGCATTCCTATCTTTGAACTCCCCATATCTCTCTGTTTTTCTATCAGTGCACGTAAAATTCAGTTTTAAATTAAAGTGGAAATGATGGAAGTGCACTTAATATAAAGAAATTTTTACTCCATTCAACCATGCCTTCAAATAAATCTGAGAACTGAAAACAAAGTAGTCCGACATTGAAGTTTATGTTCAATACAGAAATTAAAACATTGTAATTTTTTTTATAATTCATAAGATCTCAAGGAATTATTCAGCAAAAATTTCACAGGTTAATTGAAACCTTCAGTTTTTAATTTTATTTTTAGATGTATATAAATGAACTGAATAATAACATATTTTTAGGTTTATAAACATATATAAAAAAATTATGGTTTAAATTACTTTGGTCTTATAGATTCATATTTGTAAAATATTCTTAATATTTCAACTGCTAAATAAATGAATAAACATTTCTATCATCTTAAAATCTAGCTGATTTATTCAGTACTGAATATTGCAAATTTAGAACAATCATCATTATCATAATCTACACCAATTATTCTAGAGTAACTCTGATTGGCTTCTTTGATATCTTGATAAAGTGATCTAAAATCGCCAGTTTTTATCGAATAGTTATATTGAAATGTTCATAGATCGATCAGCTTTGATCATTGATTTAGTTTATTGTAGTGCCAGTTTTTTATTTTAAGGACTTATTGTCTCAAGAATATTTTGTTAAATATGATTTACAGAGCAAATAATATATGAAAAAAATTAATTCATCAGCACTTTTTCCCTCTATCTACCAATTATATATTTCACTTAGATCAATTTTTAAGAGATTTATGTCTCTCCCCAAAAAATCAAGAAATTAGATGTTGGGCTCCGATTACAGAAGATGCCTTGTAGATGTTAAGCCTTTTTGTTTTAAATAAAACTGTTTAATTGGATTAGTAATATATGTATAGAAAAATATATGTATAGTATGATAAGTAATATATGTATAGTAATATAGCATGATATAAAATATCATAGAAAACGTTTCCATCCATTTATTTTCCAAAAATTTCATGTTTCATATTTCTTTCATTTTATACAGACACGTGCCGAAAATGACATTATGTTTAATTTGGAATGATAGTTGACTAATTTTTTCTCGTGAGAGAACATGATATTGTTTTAATTAGAAAGTTTTGATGTCTCCGAAATATGCGAGTAAAAATAGTTTTATATGCTTTTACAAATTGTGCATTGTTAATTATTACGTATGCTTGTTTGAAAGAAGATGCGTTTTGAAATAGCTGACCTACTTTTACCAGTATAGCTTTAATATTACGTATGCTTCGATTAAAGCAGTTGCGTTTTTATTTCGCATGATTCATTAAAATGCGAAGATAAATTACAACCACGAAGACGAATTCTTTGATTTGCACAAAATATCTTCTTCACATAAGTAAAAGTAATAATTCAAAACATGTCTTATTGTTTTAAAAATTAAAAAGAATGCAAAAATATTTTACTACTACTGATTATCAATTGCTTTTTGTTCGTCGTTTCTTTGAAATGACGCCATTTTCAAAGTTCGTTTAATATTTCTTGCTTTTAAATAATTAATCTCGCTCTCAGAAGATTATCGTTTGGTGCTTTTCTAAAAATTCTTTTTCAGTTTTAACTTTCGCACTTTTGTAATATATTTTTACTTTGTATTTTTATTTACTTTAATTTTTTAATTGAATTAATAATTTTGATATTGCAAACGATCAAGAAAAATTTACTCTTGCATTTATTGTTTAAAAAATATCACATTTCCTATTTGTTTCATTTCATATAATCGCGTGATTAAAATTATATTTTTCTGTTTTATTTTTGGTTGTAATTAACTTTTTTTTTAAATCAGAACTTCTGAAAATATGATGGCAACATTTTGTTAAAAGCTGATTTTTTTTTAGATCCTCGAGAAGATAAAATTTTCTTCTTTCCTTAGGAACTTCTGGAAATTCTCTAAATCTCATCAGCGGACTCACTGCAGCTTCATTCAACTGTTTGAACAGACTTCATTAACTGTTAACTGACTGAAACTTCATTTTGTTTTTGTGCGTGCGCGCTCTCTTGTGTTTAATTTATATTTTGTTCTAAGTATTCTAAGTATTTGAAACAGGGGATAACAGCCACTGTTGCTATAAATCCCAATACCCTACTTCTTTCAAGGTTTCAAGATACAATTTTATTATTATTTTCAAAATAAATTGTTGAAAAAAATACTCTTAAATTAAATGTTTAAAAATTCATTAAAAATAACGTTTTAATATATAGATCAAAACATTAGTATCATTGAAAAGCTAATTTTTTTGAGCTTTGACTTGATGCAAAAATCAATTTTGTGCTGTAATATTTTCGGAAGTTATAGTGAAAAAACGTCAAAATTTGGCTTATTTTTTAATTAATTAAAATTTTAATTAAAAATTCAAAAAAAGGGCTCCGAGGTGCACATTCCCGGTACCCAAGGTATACATACACCAAATTTGGTAACTGTAGGTCGAACGGTCTGGCCTGTACATCGCCAACACACACACACACACACACACACACACACACACACACACACACACACACACACACACACACACACACACATTTTGCTTTATTATAAGTAAAGATAAAGATTTTCATTTAAAAACTAATTAATTTATCCTATTCTATATGTTTCTTAGTTGGGACTCGCCAAATACTCAAAGCTATGCAGTTTCGTTTTTGTTTCGTCACTGACAATCACTGACGCAATTAAGAATTCCTTAATTTGTCGCTCTCAAGCGACTTAGTCTAAACAAGTTGCTTGGAGCTCGAAATGTCCTTCATTCGAATGTGTGTTCATTTTTAGAATTTCCTGTTTCATGATTTTTACATATGTCGATTTAATAGTATAATAAGAAATAAAAATAAAAAGTTCTTTCCTCAAAGTAATTAACTTCTATATTAATTTAATGTTTGGACTTTATCTAAAGAACTTTGACGATTATTTAATCAAAGTTTTTAAAGCAAGATTTTCATTGTTTACTTTTTATTCCTTTCAAACTCTCTTTCATTTATTACAACGAAATGAGACAACTTATATATTAAATGTTTTTTGTAAAAGTGTTGTTTTTTTTTCAGTTGAAATTAATAACTGAGATATTTCGAATTATGTATTGGGTATTTTAGCTCGCCAAGTTGTCTTTACGCGCTACTGGTCTAAAATATTTCTTAATGAATAAAATTTGTGTATTTAATTTTATATTAAGTGTATTTTCGTGCATTAATATTCTTTTTTGAAATTTTGATAAATGAAAAGAAAGGTTGCCATACTATAGCGACATTATTGTTACTGTCTGAACGCGTGACAATTTCGTTAATTCCTTTATTTGCTTAAATTTAAATTTTAAAATGGCCTGTCTCGGCAAAGGTCGTATTAGCCACAGAAATAAATTAAAAAACTGGTCAATCTATGACCATCGTCACACTAAAAAGCCTAATTACTGGTAGCTAAAAATACGACGAAGATCTAACCCAAAACCTGCATACAACGATTGTTGAAGATCGCAAAGAACGAGAAGAAAAACTACGTATAGAAGAAAAACTGCGTCTGAAACAGTTGAGGCAGGACAAACTCGCTAAAAGCAAGAGAGAAGATGAATTTGAGTTGGAAAAGTTAAAGATCCAAAGGCAATCTAAATTAGATTCTGGCACATCCGGAGCAAGTGATACTAAGTTAAGAAAGAAGTGCCAAGAAGACATCTAAAATTATTTGAAATCTAAAATTATTGACTAAATTATTGAGAACTTTATCTAAAATTATTTGAATGCCAATCACAGGTATTGAATATTAATCAAGGAAATTGGGATTCTCATCTCTTAGGTTTATTACCGCCGGAAGTATCTCATATCATAGCCAGAAAGCCGGATGGCAAAGCTGACTCTTACGAACATGTTAAAGACTTACTGCTGACACATTTTAAACTAACTCCAGAAAAATTTCGGCAGCTATTATCACTCATCAAAAGACGCCTGAAAGAACATGGACTGATTTTTACCATGAACTTAATACTTACTTCAATTCTTGGATAAGTGGATTAAAGATAGATACTTTCGAGAAATTATCAGATCTAATCATAACAGATCAACTAAAATGAAAAATGTCATTTGAATTTAAGGAATATTACCTTGATGAATGACCTAATATGAACTCCTCTGTTAGCAGAAAAATTAGAAGAATTTGAAGGCGTAAGACTAAGTAAAGGCTTTCAAACAAAAAGCGAGCAATCCATTTGTGAAGAAACAAGAATTCAAACCCACTGAAAAATATTGAAGGTATGAATTACCGAGAAAATTCGAGTATAACAGAACATATCAGAAGTTTCAAGCGTCAACAAATTACAAAATAAAAGCATCCTGATGCTTCTGTCACCAAGTACGAAACTCATCAAAGAAATCAAGAAAGCACACAGAACGGGTATTACAACAAATATTACGAGAAACACTCGAACTACAATGCTTTCAAGCTTGCTCAGACAAAATATTCAAAATCCCAGAAAATCAACCTCCGAAGGAAGTAACTACGCTCATAACGAACAAAACAAACATCTAAAACGAGATAAACGAATTAAAGGAATTTTGCACTCTCATCGTTAAGGAAGGTTTACGAACTAAAGAAACATTTTTCTGAAAGACGTCAATCACGGCACCTATGGACAGTGGCAGTACCGCAAGGCCATGGGAGAACACAAGCAGAAGGATAGTGGATCCTGCAAAATTATCGAACAAAATGCTTCTCACGGGTATTGGCAACTATCGGCTCCTTTGAACATGAATTTGAAATTGACCAATGGTAATTACTCATGAACTTGGCATGTTGTACCTGCCAATAAATTAAAATTCGAAGCAGTTATTGGATCAGACATTTTGGAACAAGCATCGATAAGTTTCACCAAAGAAGGAATTCAATTCCAAAAATATGAGAATCAAGTATTGCTTATGTAACTATCTGCTAAAAACCATCAAGATGAAATAGATCTGCACCCTATTGAAAATCGTCAAATCAAGAAAAAACTTGAGAAGTTAATACAAGGCTACAAGCCAGAAAAAACAGCATCTACCGTCGTTACAATGAGAATTATCCTGAAAGACGAAGAACCAGCCTCTTTAGTCACCTCGTCGATTAGAATTCACAGAAAGACAAGGGGTATGCAAACAAATAGAAGAAAGGCTCAAGAAGGCATTATACATCCGAGTTCATCGGAATATGCAAGTCCAATCGTAATGGTAAAAAAGAAAGATGGATCTTCGAGAATGTGTATTGACTACGGAAAATTGAACCAGAAGCTTGTGAAAGATAAATTTCTCTTACCTTTTCGTCGAAGATGCTTTGGACACTTTGCAAGAAGCAAAGGTATATTCTTTAATAGATTTGCGTAATGGTTTCTTTCACACCGATGTTGGCTAAGATTGTAGGAAGTATGCTTCTTTTATTGTTCCAGACAGGACAATTTGAATTTCATAAAATTACTTTTGGACTAAGCACAAGCCCTGAAGTTTTATAATGCCATATATCAAGTATATTTAGAGATCCTACCCTGAAAGAAATTGTAATCAGTTATTTAGATGATCACGTAATTCCAGTGAAAAATGAGAAAGAAGGACTATAAGAACTTAAAATCATGTTCAAAGTTGCAAAGAAATACTAACTAATAAACCCTCTACCGCAAAGACACTGACTGTCCGAAAATTCCCAGAACCAACAACGATAAAACAAGTACAAAGTTTTCTTGATTTAACCGGGTATTTTCGCAAATATATTCAATTCAAAAATAGCTAAACCACTTAGCGATTTAACTAGAAAAGAAAACCTCTTTATTTTTGGTACTCAACAAAAAGAAGCATTTGAGAAATTGAAAAAAAAATCATGTCTGAAGGCCCATTTTTGCAAATATACAAGTAGGGAAGAAGAACAGAGTACAAGAGTACGGCGCAATTTTGTTATAAGAAGCCAACGATGGAAAATTACACCCAGTTTACTTCATGTCGAAGAAGACAAATCCAGCAGAAGAAAAGTACGACAGTTCGAACTAGAGGAACTTGCAATTATTAACGTATTAAAGAAGTTTCGAGTTTATCTCTTAGGACAACATTTTAAAATTGTAACTGATTGTGCAGCATTTCAGAATACTATGCATAAGAAGTATCTAATTACTCGCATAGACTAATGTGCACTTCAATTAGAAGAATTCGATTACAAAATAGAGCACAGAGCTGGAAGTTTAATGAAGCATGTTGATGCTCTTAGTCGATATCCAGTAATGATAATCTGTGATGAAACATTAAGTTGAAAAAAGCATAAGAAGAAGATGATAACATTGAAGTCGCTTCTAGAGAAGCAAGAATTCAAAGAATTTTTTGAGCTGAACGGTATACTCTACAAATACTTAAATGACCGAGAATTAATCGTAACGCCTAAAGCTCTAGAAATTGAATTAATTAAATTGATTCACGAGAACGGTAATTTCTCAGTAATGAAAACATAGGAAATTGTGAATTTATTTCCAATTCAGCCAACATCGTCAAAAAAGTAATTGTTAAATGCGTCCCATGTATCTTAGCTAATAAGAAAACTGGCAAAAAAGAAGGGTTTTAAATCCTATTTCTAAAGAAGACATACCCTTAAGTATGTACCATATTGATTTTATTGACCCTTTACCTTTCACAAATCAACACATTTTCACCGTACTAGACGAATTTGCCAAATTTTCCTGGCTATATCGCGCTAAAACTGTGTCTGCTAAAAGTGACCTGGAAAAGTTAAAACTACAACAGAAAACCTTTGGCAACTCCATAAGAACTATCACTGACAGAGGTTTAGCGTTCACTTCAAATTATTCAAAGATTACTGTACTGAAGAAAACATACAACGTTTACAAATTCCTCGAAGAAAAGATCAGGTTGAACGAATACAACGAACTTTGATCCCCATCCTCACCAAACTGTCGTTAGAAGGCTTAACGAAGTGGTACAAATATGTGGACAGAATACAAAGAATACTTAATAGCAATATATGTCGAAGCACTGTACACCATTCGAATTTTTAGTAGGAACCAAAATGCAAAACAAGGAAGACACTCGAATCAAAGACCTACTTCTATAAGAAATGACAGAAGAATTACAAGATCAATGTGAACTTCTAAGGAAAAATCCAAAAAGAACAGCGAAACCATACAATCTGAAAGTCGAAAGACATACAACAAAAGAAGAAAGAAAGCTTCAATACACAAAGAAGATGATCTAGTAGCAATCCAAAGGATCCAATTTGGCACTGGACTAAAACTAAGACAGAAATTCTTAGGTCCTTATAAAATAACTAGAGTGAACTCTAAAGATAGGTATGAAGTGAAAACAGTTGGTCAGCACGAGGGACCGAATACTACTACCACCTCCGCTGATTTAATGAAGCATTTTTACATTAATTTAATTTTGAATAGCAGTTATTATTTTTAATCTTTCTCATGTTATATCCTTTTGCGAAATTAATTGCAACTGTTGTTAAAGCTCATTTCAAATAATTATCTTATATTCGTTTGCAACAATTATCGTATTTTCATATCATTTCTTAGAAATCTTTATCAACCTATTCAAAAGATTTTTCATGATTAGATATTTACTTACTTGTAAGCCACAATATAAAATATTTTGGAATTTTTATGTGCTTTATTTTAGATTTGGAACTTTGAACGCAGGGTATACATTTTTTCATCTGATATTTTATTTTATTATTTTTAAGAACAGTATTATTGGTGATTATTGCATAAACATCCCTAAATCAGAAACTAAATGTAAGTTAAAGTAATTAAGTTCTCAATATTCTGTACGAGCTGAGAGACTAGCTTTGTTAGGAGAGGGTGATTTTGTAAGATATCCCATGGAACTATTTTGTTTTACCATCATTTGCGCTTTCATTTTTGCTTTTATCAGCATCCGATTGTAGACGAAATTCAAAGCGAGAATTGTAAAAGGTTAGATCATTTCCCAAAGGACGATGATTGTGATTGATACAACATTCCAGAGAAACGCCATCTATCGAACTTTTGAAATGTTGTCACAATTAATATTCAGGCAGAGGTCTACTAACCACCGAACGATAAAGACGTTTCGGGCTTTTACGTTTACCGCTGGCAAATCTACGCGGTAAGATGTTTTTCAGTCACTTAATGCCCTTTCTTTATTTCTAATGTCCTCCTACAGCAAATAATCTAACTTTCTGTTCGTTTAATATCCCCATATTTTAATCCATTTAATATTCCCCCATTCGTTTGCATTATTTTAATCTTAATTTCAAACCGAACGCGTAACCCCTCGACACTTTCCCTCTAAAACCCCTGCTATCTGGTAAGTCTAATATTTTTTGGAAGATTTGGTTAGACTCCCACATTTATAATCCTTGCTTTACTGCAATTAATGTTATTTACTCAATGCATAGGCATGAAAGAATATTTATTATAGTTATTATATTTAATAGAATTAGGTATTCGATGATCGTATTGCGTATCAGTTTATAGGGACAAAAATCTCATAATACTTTAACTTCTCGTTGATAACAACTGAAACTCAGATACCATGACAATTCAAAAGAAGTCTTTATATAAAAAGTCGATCAATCTTTTTGAAATGATGAAAGATAAATATGCTATTATGCGTATTTTCAGATAAATCCCCCCAAATACTCATATTTTCTCGTACCATTCACTTTATACTTTACTTTTAAATTACTTTGTTACATATTGTGTACCTTTCATAAAATTTGCAATAAAATGTTATACTTATTATAAACAAAATTTTACGGAAAAATTTGAAATTTTTTACAAATTGACTTCATTTTTCCCCGAATATATGTGATAATTTTTACAAAAATGTATATAACTATTACGAAAGGTAAATAAAGCCATTATTGAATATTTCTAATTGTTAATTACTTTCTGCTAAATGGACTACTCCGTTCCCTTTTTCTCAGTTTTTGGTCAATCTCCAAAATTCTCCAGTGACCAAATTTTCTACTTACAATGAGAATTCAAGTATATTTTGCAACATGATTAAATGTTAAAGAATAATAACCTGCCTTCTCTAAGAAATATGCACATATGAAAGAACCGGATACTTTGGATCTAATGGTATAAATTGCTTCCCTAAATGTTTCTCAGATACGATGTCATAGCTAAAATTCCAAAAAATTTAGTTTTGTTTGCATCGTCTAAGCTAAGATAATTTCGACACCTGATTTCACCTGGAAATACTGACTTTGACATAACAGGCCAGGCGTGGTAAAAGTTCCAACTAAACAAAAACAGATCATTTCCAGCTTTTTTTTTCTTGATTGTTTCGATACATACGGTGAAAAAAAAGTCAACAAAGATATACAGGGTGGTTATAATTTAACTTCCCCTGACATAGCATCCTACAACGAAAACGGGTGAGCGGATAGCAACGAAATTTGGTATAAAGACTATACACGAGATGAGCTCATGGAATTTGGAAAAAAAAATGGGTTACAAAATGTCCACCATTGGGCACTTATTCAGGAAAAACATCAATTTTAACACAATAAGAGGCGGAATACAGAAACAATATTAACATTTATTGAGTAGTTTCTTATCGCCTTTCATCCAACCACATTAAGTAAAGACAAGGGTAAAATTGCCGCACGCTGTTTGAGGGAAAAAATAATTCAGTTTTCAGAAACAAGAATAAATTAGGATGTAATCGCACGAGAGGGACGGTTGCTAATCGTGTCCAGGGTGATGCAAGGAAAGGTGCTCTGTATCTCTACCCTCAATCACTAGCAAAATTTCACCCAGATGGATAGTGTGTTCAATAGCAGATCTTTACCGATCAGTTGTAATGTTTCACACACGAAGCGTTATGGAGTTCTTAAAGCAATTCACCGTTTCAACAAAATGCCGTCAACATTATGGCCTGAAACATCGTCACAAAACATAATAGGGAATGCAGACGTTTCTTTTTTAAAGCTGTTTCACCTAAATATTCAAATTCCTTGGAAGCATCCAAATCTCGATATTTTTTTCCTATAACTATCAGCTTTTCGTCGCTTTACATTTTATTACTCATAATTTTTGTTCTGGATTGCTAATCTTGTTTTTGTATTGAATTTTGATCTTTCATTGTGTTAAATTTAATATTTTTCCGAAAAAGGCACCCCCAGGTAGACATTGTGAAACTATTTTTTTTTCTTTTTCGAAATTCCGTGAGCCCATTCCATGTGTAGTCTATTTATCAAATTTCGTTGCAATCCGTTCATACGTTTGTGTTATAAGATGCTGTTTGCAGGGGAAGTTTAATTATAATCATCCTGTACATTAAAGGTTCAGTCTCTTACTTAGTTGCATTTCTAATTATTAATTATTTTTGAGTGTCTGTGATGAGTGCTCCTCAAAACGGCCATTATTTGGGGGATAATACCAAAATAACATACGTCCCTCAAAACTATGAAGAATTTATTACTAATTATTATATTAGGAGTCAATTTAATATGTTGTATTTCACCTACGCTCCAATGGCAGACCGGAACATCCCTTGACACTCTTCTGGAAAGCAAATGTGACCGTGGTTTTCAATCTTCTCTGGCTAGACAAAAAAGTTCACCGGGCTCACTAGTTCACCGGATCGCATTCTGGGAAGCATCGGACGCTCTAAGGGAAACTTAACATCCGATTCCCTTATTATTATAGATTTTTGGTGGCCAAAACCCTACTGAAGCTGAACTGACATTTATCAGATCTTTTGCGGATAAGCTACAACAACAATATAAATTCTTAAAGCAAAAGTCTAGAAAAATGTAATGAATGTAGATAAACACTTAAAGGGAACTCGAAACTTTTGTCCTAAGATCAGAAGGCAGACGAAAACAATTAAAAAAAGGAAGGCTCAAACCATGAAACTGAAATTGAGTATCATTTGAAACCAAAAACTGCTACAGGAAGCATGAATCTTATTTGACCTAGATATGAAGTGGAACAAATTGGTAAACATCTTAATGCCATGCTGTTATGAGCTATCAGAATTTCGTAGTCCATCCACGCAACTTCTGACCTTTTCCCCTGGCATATATTTCTGAAGCATAAAGTGTGTATAATCAAACTTCCCTTATAAATAGCATCATACAACGCAAATAGATGAATGTATTGCAACGAAATATTTGGTATATAGATTATACACGAGATGCGCTCACAGAATTTTGAATAATGTTTAGTTCTAAAATTTTCACCAGAGGGCGTCTTTTCCAGAAAAATATTAATTCTGACACAATAAATGACCAAAATGGAATACAGAAATAATATTAACATGTATTGATTAGCTTCTCATATTCTTCCATCGAATTATGTAAAGGAAAGAAAAAAAAATAACAGAATACAGTTTGAGAAAAACCGTTCAGTTGGCAGAAACAAGAACAGATTAGAACGAAATTCTCCCTAGAAGAACAGTTTTTAACAGTGCTTTGCAGAATGATGCAAGTGAAGGGCATCATTCTGAAAATAAAATATTAATCTATGTGAGAATGTTCATTCATCTGCAAACTCTCACGTCGATGGATAGTTTATTCAATAGCAGATCTTTACTGATCAGTTATGATGCTTCGTACATGAAGCGTTATGGGCTCATTTAAGTCATTCAGCGTCGCGACATCATCACAACAAGATACTGTTATCATTACAACTAGAAATATTGACATAAAACATGACAACGACTGCAAACATTTCTTATCCTAACCTGTTCTGCATAAAGCTTCCTATTCTTCGGAAGCATGCAAATCTTGCCTTTTTATACCTTGAACTAATATATTCTTATAGGGCTTTTTTCGGTTTTACAGTTTGTTGCTCATCATTCTTGTTCTGGATTGCTAATATTGTTTCTTCATTTCGTTTTGGGCGTTAATTGTCTTAAATTGAATCTTTTACCATAAAAGTCACCCTTTGGTGGACATTTCTGAAATATTTTTTTAAACGAAATTCTCGTATATATCTTGCATACCAATTTTAGCTGCAATCTGCTCATCCGTTTGCGTTGCATGATGCTGTTTATAGGGAGAATTCAATTATAAGTACCCTGTATTATAATATCTAAATTTCGTTTAACCACAAAAACTGACGTAATCTTCATAGAACAAATATGAAAATGTTTCTCATAAATGTAGATTCCCTGGAAAGAATAAATTTATCATTGCTGAAGTAATACAAAATTCAATTAAAATGACAGCAATGATTTCTTCTAGACATTCTATGAGAAAATATAACAGGTTTTTTTTCGGTTCTCCTCTTAAATCATTGATCTAAAATGTATGCCGATATTTCGCTTAATCTATACATAGTATAAATTGATGTCTCCTAAAAGCGTCTGTTTGTTTATAAAAGAA
This sequence comes from Argiope argentata, assembly GCA_026289955.1. Lineage (NCBI taxonomy): Eukaryota > Metazoa > Arthropoda > Arachnida > Araneae > Araneidae > Argiope > Argiope argentata. The sequence continues at coordinate 4,573,937 of JAOUZG010025848.1, forward strand.
AAACACGAAAAATATTTAACTGATATTAGAGATATTTGTACCATCTTGTGGGGCGTTTATTGGGAGAAGAATTTAGTACATTGAAGATATATCAAAATAAAAAAAGAAGTTTTATAATTGAGATTTTAATTATTTTCCTACTACGATTCGCGCATGCTTAAAACAGCAGTACCTATGCTTTGCTATTATCTGTACCTGTGCTCCGCGCATGTTTGAAAACCTGAAACTGAGCATGCGCAAAAAGCAAGAGCTGTGCTATGCATATGCGATACATTTCTTTGCTTATGTCTGATTTTAAACAGTGATTCAAAACTCATTATGTACCCCCCCCCCCCAAAAAAAAAAGGGGAAATATAATCTTGGCCGGAACACATTAAATGCTTACAAACCTAACAGTAAAAATCTCGTGGGTTAAAGTAAATGCAGAAAATATTGGCAACGAAAAAGTGGACCATTTTGCAAAGAACGTAACACGAAACGGGCAATCTTATATGCAAACAAAACGTCCTAAACCTCATATAAAAGCCCTCCTCCGGAAAGACATGTTGGTGAAGCGGCAAGGATATTAGAGTTATGGTGAAACAGGTAGAAAAGTTCTTAATATCCTGCTTTTAGTCAACCTTCATCCCACTAACTGGATCATAGAGGATATAATTTTCCTCTCAGAGCATGGCTCTTTTCTTGCCTACCTTAAAATGTTCAATCTGTCTGGGAGTGAGTGACCAGTGCAGTTGTAGTGGGACTAGCTCTACACTTTATTATGCTACAGAATGCATCCTCACAATCTCAAGGCTTAAGAAAAAAAAACCACCATCAAGCAATGAGCAAGAATGGCTGAAAAAAGGCACCAGAAAGGGCCTTTCCGGGCAAAAAACCCTCAGGATAATTAAAATTATAAATGAAAATACCGATCTATTCTTGCCCTCCCAGTTCTTGATCATATTCTCAAAGACGGAGGGTAAAAACAAGTACCGCAGTTTTCCTTCATACACTTCAATTCTCTTCGTTCCCATTCGATCACATTGTTCGGTAATGTTTTTACTGCTAGCCGTGTGCCATCACAAAGAGGCGGTAGGTTGATATTTCGTGACATTGTGACTACCGATCCTACTTTTAATTGAAGATTATGAGGCCTGGAAAATCCAGTGAGTTTAAAAATTCTGGTGGATAATTGAAAACATCATTTTGGTCAATTACACAATCAACTGATTTATATGTTCTTAATTCACTGACAATTGCATTTTGAATGACACACAAACCCTTCTTTTCTTTTCTTTCGTCAAACCCTTTCTGTCTTTCTTTTTTCTTTCCTTTTTCTTATTTTTTACTTTTCTTTCTACAACCCCCTCTTTTTTTTCTTCCATGCCAAAACTTTATTTTGGGCAGGCATAGATTAAATATCCATACAGAATAATTAACTTGAAGGCATACTAAACATAATCCTAACACCCATTTTTTATACTTTGAGTGACGTCAAATGTTTGGCAGCTAGAGGGACTGTATTTTAAATTTTAAAACAAAATTTGTGAATTTTCTATGCCAGTTGCGGTAACGAAAATTGGTAAAGAAATTTTTAATTTCCTTTATTCTGTTTTATTTCAATTCAAAAGTACTTCAGAATGAATCCGAAAAACCTATTAATTAACAATCTTTAATTTAAAATGCGTCAAACAATAGGAAAATAAAAAGAATCGTTTAGTACATAAATCCTTTCAAGAATAAAATAAACACATTAAGAGCTCTTTATGCTCCATCTAATATATAAAATTCTCGTGTCACAGTTTTCGTTGCCATACTACTCCGAAACGGCTTGACCGATTTTGATGAAATTTTTTGTGCTTATCCGGTATCTATGAGAATCGGCCAACATCTATTTTTCATCCCCCTAAATGTTAGGGGTAGTACAACCCCAATTTTTTTATTTTTTAGACAAAATTTTTAATATCTATTTTTTTATGATACAACATACAAAAATACATACAATCCTCAATTTTCACACTTCTACGATCAACCCTTATTTTTTATTAGCCATTTTAGTAATTTAATTATTTTTCCTCTCCGGTCGAAAACTGATCAATCGTCATTTAATTAGTTATCCCCGCCAGATGTCTACAGGTGTCACTTCTGACCTAGTAAACAGCACGGAGTAGGGATGAGAACGAAGCCGCTCTCCTTTCTTTCTCACTCCCTACACAGTTGTCGGCCAGCATTATTGTTTATGCATCAAGTGTAGTATTAACGTTGACAATTATTATTTTGCTATCTCAGTGTAACTCTCATATTAACTTTCAATAATTCCTATTTTATCAATAATAATTAAATTATCAATTTTGAGTGTATTTTGCGCGATTAGTTAATCAAAGGATTTTATAACCTCAAAAGTACTCAACACGTGACACGAGCTTCCAATAACAACGGATTTTGTGTTGTAAGTATACTTTTTTTTATTTATATCGAAAATGATTATGAATCTTTATTTTGAAATGTCAATGGAAATATTGGTTGTATGAAAAAATTATAAGAGACAATGTTTTCATAAAATTTAATTTTTTACTTTTGTTTGAAAATGTTTTCAATAAAACTTATATTTTTGTTATAATTTCATAAATTAAAACTAATCATTTCAAAACTGCGGCAAAAACCCTGGCCCTAATTATACTTTTAACATTTTTCATCATTAAATAATTTCATTAATTCTATTTATGTATGTTTTGTACAGTGAGCAATGCCAAGAAAACGCAAAGGGGCTGATTTGAGCCGCAGTACAAGTAAAGCTCGAAACTTGTGAAATATCAGATCCGAAAGAACAGAAGAACAAATCCAGCAACAAAATACTGATGCACGTGTCAGAATGGCGCAATTGCATCAAGAAGAGCCAGAAGATACACGAGCTGAACGCAATGAAGTCAGAAGATTAGAACAACGACAATCACGCCGTTTCACAGTCAATAGACGAAGAACAAATGACCAACAACGACAACAGGTACATCGAGCATTTATATCTGATTCATTCCTGCGTCTAGCATTCCAGTATGAGCCCGATATTGAATATTATGCTCATTCAAAAGTGGTAATCGGTGCTATGGACAAGGAATGTGCAGAGTGTCATGCTGAGAACCAGAGTGTCATGCTCTGAAATTCAAAAATGAGCCAGCTGGGATGTGTTGCGCGTCAGGAAAAGTGCAACTACCTGAAATTGAAACACCACCTGAACCATTGAACGGCTTACTTATCGGCACGGATCCAGATTTTAACGTGTTCCTGAAGTCAATTCGAAGTTTCAATTCATGCTTTCAAATGACATCGTTTGGAGCAACAGAAATAGTTCGGAATACTAATGCAAATGGTCAACAATTCAATTCTACATTCAAAATCAGAGGCCAAGTTTATCATAAAATGGGCTCACTGCTGCCAATGTCAAACGAACCACATAAATTCTTACAAATCTACTTTATGGGCGGCGAGGATTCCGGAAGCGCACTTGCCAATCGCGTGAATGCACGTTGTGATTATAATAACCTTGATTCACTTTCTGCCAGGCGCATCGTCAGCGAGCTAGATGCTCTTTTGAACGAGCACAACGAGTTGTTGAAAATATTCAAATCACATATGCACCAATTACAAAGCGATAATCACGCTATCGTCATTAATCCTGATAAAACACCAGCTGGAGAGCATATTCGTAGATTCAATGCACCCGTTGTTGATGATGTTGCTGGAATCATGGTTGGCGATTGTACAGATGCACGAGAAATTGTGATTCGTAGAAGAAATAATAATCTTCAGTTCATTGTTGACACACATCGTTCATATGACGCTCTCCAATATCCGCTAATATTCTGAAAGGGACAAGACGGATATTGCATAAACGTAAAACAACGAGATCCCGTATCAGGTAATTCATTTATAATTAATTTGATCATTAATCATTTAACAAAACAATTAAATTATTGAACGTAATAAATTTAAATTAATTTTTATGAACAAATATTACAGGAGCTGAAACAAACAAGAATGTTAGCTCAAAGGATTATTATGCGTACCGATTAATGATTAGACGTGGCCTGGACAACGTCATTTTACGATGTCGTGAGTTTTGTCAACAATTCATGGTCGACATGTACGCGAAGATTGAGAGCGAACGACTACGATACTTAAGATATAATCAACAAAAGCTGCGCGCGGAAGAGTACATTCATTTGCGAGACGCTATCAACAACAACGCCGACGTCGCCGAAATTGGTAACCATGTCATTTTACCATCATCGTACGTAGGTAGTCCACGTCATATGCAAGAATATATACAGGATGCTCTGACTTTCGTGCGCGAATATGGACGACCATGTTTGTTTATCACGTTCACATGTAATCCAAAATGGCCAGAGATTACATCTTTGCTACTGCCTGCCCAAAATGCAATACATCGCCATGACATTACAGCACGTGTGTTCAGACAAAAGTTGAAGTCTTTAATAAGTTTCATTACTAAATCACATGTATTCGGTCCCACACGTTGCTGGATGTATTCGGTTGAGTGGCAAAAGCGAGGATTACCTCATGCACACATTTTGGTTTGGTTCATCGACAAAATCCGTCCTGAAGAAATCGATAGTATCATTTCTGCGGAAATTCCAGATCCCTCCACTGACCAACTGCTGTTTGATATTGTTACAACAAACATGATTCATGGTCCATGTGGTACTCTTAATAGTTCATCGCCTTGCATGGCTGATGGAAAATGTACTAAAAATTTCCCTAAAGATATTACCAATGATACGGTCACAAATGTCGACGGATACCCAATATATCGTCGAAGAAATCCCGAAGATGGCGGACAATCATTTATTAAAAATATCATCAACACAGACATTGATATTGACAATCGTTGGGTGGTGCCATATTCGCCTCTGCTGAGCAAGACATATAATGCTCATATTAGTGTTTAGTTCTGCAGTTCTGTGAAGAGCATCAAATACATTTGCAAGTATGTCCATAAAGGCAGTGATATGGCTGTGTTTAGAGTGGAAAATACTAATGTGAATGCTCCTCCAGTGAATAAAAACGATGAAATTACGCTCTACCAAATGGGTCGGTACATCAGCTCCAGTGAAGCTGCTTGGCGTATCTTTGGTTTTCCAATTCATGAACGGGATCCAGCAGTCGTTCAGTTAGCCATCCATCTTGAAAACGGTCAGCGTGCATTTTTCACGAACGAGACAGCGATTGATCGTGCAATAAATCCACCTAAAACTACACTCACTGCATTTTTTGAATTGTGTAATCGTGCGGATGATTTTGGTGCCTTTGCACGAACATTACTCTATTCACAAGTACCGCGCTATTTCACATGGACTCAAACAAAAACATGGATGCCCCGCAAGCAAGGCTCACCAGTTGCTGCATGTCTCAATTTATTTAAATCAAACGCCTTGGGGCGATTATTTACAGTCAATCCAAGACACACTGAGTGCTTTTATCTTCGACTGTTGTTGGTTAATGTTACTGGCCCATTATCATTTCAAGATATACGTAAAGTGAATGGGCAACAATATCCAACGTATAAAGATGCATGCCTTGCACTCGGCTTGCTGAAAGACGACAACCAGTGTGAATGCATGCTTGCTGAAGCTGCATTGAACTGTACAGCAATACAAATTCGTCGACTATTCGCTATAGTGTTAACTACATGTTTCCCAGCCCGAGCACAGATATTATGGGAAAATCACAAAGATTCAATGACTGATGATATATTGCATCAACATCGTATACGGTGCCACGATCTAACCATAACGTTCAGAGACGAAATGTACAATGAAGCATTGATTGCTATTGAGGATCTTTGCATTGTCATTGCAAACTTACCACTTAGTAATTTCGGTATGAATTCGCCAAATCGAACTGCATCTGATTTAATGAATGCTGAAATGAATCGTGAACTGCGGTACAGTACTGTAGAAATGGCAGCGATTGTTGCCCGCAATGTCCCACTAATGAATGACGAACAAAGAACCATTTAGGATCGCATTATGCTCGCAGTTTCAGCTGGACAAGGTGGGTTTTTCTTTTTGGATGCACCGGGTGGAAGTGGCAAAACATTCGTTATTTCGCTAATTCTTGCTGAAATACGATCAAATAATGGCATAGCATTGGCCGTTGCATCATCGGGCATTGCAGCAACTTTATTGGATGGAGGTAGAACAGTTCATTCAGTATTTAAGCTGCCACTAAATATTCAGAATAACCCTGACGCAGTATGCAACATTAAGAAACAATCGTCCACTGTGCTGAAACAGTGTAAAATTATTATTTGGGATGAATGTACTATGGCACACAAATATTCACTTGAGGCGTTGAACAGGACATTGAAAGATATTAAAAACAGTGACAAACTATTTGGCGGAACTCTGTTGGTCCTTTCAGGTGATTTCAGACAAACTCTTCCAGTCATTCCACGTTCAACATACGCTGATGAGATCAACGCTTGCTTAAAATCATCTCCATTGTGGCGTAATGTTGAAAAATTACAGCTAAAAATAAGTATGCGCGTTCAAATGCTTCAAGATCCATCCGCTGAAACATTTTCAAAACAACTCTTAGATATCGGTGATGGAAAAGTTGCTATAGATGAAACTGGATACGTAAAATTACCGACCGATTTCTGCACAATCGCTGATTCGCAAGATACTCTCATTGAACAAATATTTCCCGATGTACACACACAGTACATAAATCATCAGTGGCTTGCAGAAAGAGCGATTTTAGCGGCAAAAAATGTAGACGTTGACAATTTAAATCTGAAGATACAAATGTTGTTGCCAGGGAACTTGGTATCATATAAATCTATTGATACAGTTTGCGACGACAGCGAAGCAGTAAATTTTCCCACAGAGTTTTTGAACTCACTGGATTTGCCAGGCATGCCACCGCATAATTTACAATTAAAGATTGGATCTCCAATTACCTTGCTTCGTAATTTGAACCCGCCCCGGCTGTGCAACGGTACGCGATTAGTCATTCAAAAATTAATGAAAAACGTGATCGAAGCCAGGATTTTAAATGGCAAATTCAGAGGTGAAAATATACTCATACCACGGATTCCTATTATACCTACAGATGTGCCAATTCAATTCAAACGTATTCAGTTTCCGATTATATTAGCATTTGCAATGACTATCAACAAATCCCAAGGTCAAACGATGTCTGTTTGTGGATTAGATTTGAGAACACCATGTTTTTCACACGGACAATTATACGTGGCATGCTCTCGAGTGGGTAAACCATCCAGTTTGTTTGTGTTAGCTAAAGATGGACTAACAAAAAATATTGTTCACGCATTAAGAGATTGATATTGTTTAATAGTTTTACTGTCGCTATTGTTTAATTAATGATATTGAATTTTAAGGAATAAATTATAATAACTTAAAAATAATGTTTGCCTTTTGTTATTTTTATATTCCCTCATCGTTCACAGCGCTCCATGCTTATTTCACGCATATACCACATTCTTACATAAATACAATATACACATTCTAACATACATACATACTTACAATAAGTAAGCTATTTTTTGTCTACACTAGAAATTACTAGGAAATTATTTATATGGCAAAACAACGTTTGCCGGGTCAGCTAGTTTATATATAAAAAAGAATTTTTAATTTTAAGAACAACAATAAAACAACTTTATATCAAATCACAATCAATATAAACATGAAAAAATGGAATACCATCAAATAAAAATGAATAAAATTCACATCCGTTTGGAAAAATAAGTTTTAAATCATTATAGTTTCATAAAAGCAATTATTTTATTTATTTCTTTTTTAAACTTCCCTTTTTCGAAGAATATATAAATGAAAAACAACTGACTTCGCATATTTCTTTCTCAACAAACCAAAATTTATTACTTCTCGCAATCTTACTCATTTGGTGGGCGGGGGGGGGGAAGGAAATGAAGAGTTTTGGCATGAAAGTAAGAAAAGTGTCATTTTAACCATTTTACTCGCTGATTTTTCGTTTTCTCTCTACATAAAAACCTTTCCCATGTAAAAATGTAAAAAAAAGTCGAATTGGTCTAGCCGTTCTCCTATTAGCAACACATTTGGTGATTCATTTTTATTTATATAGATTATAGTCAATTAAACGTTATCATAATTATTCAAGTTTTGAATTGTTCGACTAATTGTGTAGGCGCAACGATTACAGCTCGTAGAAACCAGAATATATTTACTTAATTTAACTATAACAACTTCTCTCTTTAAGCAATTCCATAGGCTTCAATACTTTTTAAGATTACATTTTGAATATCTTTCACATTTTCTTTGATAGGCTACAACACTGTGACTGGAATTCCAATAGTCTGTCTTTTCTTTAAATAAGCAAGAAAAATCATGACCGATATTTAAAATGTACCCACATGTTTAAATATGCTACAGTTAAATTCTTTCTTTGCCCAAGTGGCTTTTTTACATTCTTCTATGCCAAGATAAATTTACAGATAGCGTGAAATTTTTATAAAGAAAAACTACTAAATGTTAAGTTTGTAGACCAAAATTTAAAGATGCATATTTTAATGTGAAATTAAAGAAAACATACGTGTAATAGATATAAGTAATAGATGTAAGTTTCTATGCTTGTGGAAAGAAGGAAAATAAAGATTTGAAATGGAATTGTGTTGTAAAATAAAGCAATCATTTTTTTTTGCTAATTCATTTATTTACCTCTATTAGATCAAAACGAAATACTCTGAACATCAAAATACACGAGTAAAACTTGGTCAGTAGCGCTGGAACAAGTATATCTCAACATTATCATGAATATCAAAAAACTATGATATACATAGCACAGATAAAAACAACAATACAGGATACGATAGACAAAGCATTAATTCCACTTTTTCACACAGAAGTTAAACAAATGAGGTGGAGTTTCTCAAGGAGTATATACGACAAATGCACTAATACAAGCTTTTCCAAGGTATAAGTAGCAGAGTTGGTTCAAAAATGAGACTATGCAATTGCTGTGTAGTAAAAAATTACACTAATCCAAGAAGGAATAGAATAACATTATCTTTTTCATATAACTGTATCACAATCAACTGATTTTTTTTAAATATAAATGTAATATTTTACTTTGAAAAATCTGATATGCACCTTGAATGTAAAGTACGCTTACTTTAAAATGCCGTCTTTGAATCACGTTTACAATATAAAAAAATAATCAATAGAAATTGAATTTTAAAATTTAATTAAGCTAATAGATATACCGATGGATTTTTTCGCACAATTAATATCGTTCATAATTTGATTGGAATCGTGTAAATTACATTGAAGATACATACGAGAATAAATAAACTTAAAGCACATGTTTATCCTGAAATACTTTACATTAAGCCGACGGTTACAAGAAAAGTGAATAATGCAAATGAAGTACATGCATTTAAAGAAGAATAATAATAATAAACCCTTCCATTTAATTTTAAAGAGTATATTAAAATTTTATTTTTCTAGCATATTTCCTGACATCATTGTAAATAACTTGCAAGATCCGAAATTGTTCTACAGATACTTTGCAATTGTAATTATAAAGCTGCAATAACAATGAATTCTTTTAGTTATTGCTCTTCAATAGAATAAAATGCATCAGATAAAAAAATTTAAAAATTGAATGTTTGAAATTATCACTATATTATAAAATTTTGTGTAAGACTCTATTTACAGTGAATTATAGATATACGTTTCAAGTAATTTAAATACACGATAAAGCATTACATTATAATAACTGATGTTCTTTGATGTAAATAATTTTACTAAGTTTGAGTTCTGATAGGATTAAGAATAAAATTAGCCAATGTACTTATGCTCCTTTTATATTAAATAAATCATAAAGTAATTTACATACTACTTATTAAAATAGTAAAGTACTCATTATAAATCATAAAGTAATTGACAAAAATAACTTCCAAATCCAAAGACATTTTTTACTTATTATAACATTTCCCATACGAAATTAAATGCTAGAATAGTAATGTGTCCACTATAATAAAAAAAAATATTGAAGCAAAAAAGTGATAGCAATTTTTATTCCCTAATAATTCCTATTTTAAAAGACAATATTAATTAATGATTCAAATTATGGGATTTCAGTGTTATATTCCCCCGCCCCCCCCCACATCAGATGCTGCGATTTTCTATTTCAGATCAATTGCTCCAAAGCTGAACTTTCATTTAGTCATGGCTGATAATATAAAAAAAACAGCAAAACTCCAAGTAAGCAAATAAATACATCAATATTAACAATAGCAACTTGCTTTGAATGACAGTTCAGGAAGAGAAAAAAATAATTAAATTTAATAATAACAGCAGACAATATTAAAATCAGTTATGTACTGAGCTCCTTTTTATTAGTTGATAGATAACATCAAAATTTTAAAATTTCTAAACTGTTAATATCAAAGTACAGCAAATAGACTAAATTACTAATTTTAAAAAATAGTAGCATCTAATTTTAATCAAGTGAAAGAAAAGACCACTTGAAGACAAGATAAAATAAAGAGATAATTCTAACGCGATTTTGTTTTTACCTTTCACACAATAAAGAATCGATTTTTTAGAAGTAAAAAAAAAGAAGTTATCATTTATTTTGCTTCAAATGAAAACTGCATAAAATTACTGGTTTAAAAACTTCAAAATTTAAACGAATAATTTTCTGCTAATCTAAATTAAAATATTTTTTTAAAAAATGTCTTGAAAAAATTGCATCGCATTTAAGGTTAAAAAACAACTTATAAACGAGGCATATTGGATAATGTGAATAATCATATTAAACTTATTAGCAGCCTTTAAATAAAATAAATAATATACACTTATTCGATATTTATAATGTACAAAGGGAACACAATTGAAAAAATGATAATTATAAGCACTGATTACGATATGCAGAACCATTCAAATGGATGATTGCTCGCAATGCCAAAAAGCAATCTTTTCTACAGAGATACGCATCAAGCAAACTAATGATACTCTGATTTATAGTATTTTGTATTGTGCCCTTGAGTCAAACAATTAGTTTCGTTGTCTTTTCTAAAAACAACACTTCTAATTTGGATTTGTTCGTTATTTTAAGGGAAAAGGACAACACCACCACCAACGAAATACAGAGTTTTAGCAGCACTGTCGAACCACTTTAAATCATCAATTATCAGAACTTCCGTTCAACAAAAATTAGTTTACTCAGGTGAATCGGATTCGTGGATTAAATTCAATAATTAATAAAATAATCTTAGAAGAAAGTCCTTTTATATGGAATTTTCTTTTGGTATGCATGGAAAAGAAATGAATCTTTTTAAAGCATTCTTCTCACAATACAGACAAGTTCTTCTCTCTTCTTCTTTTTTTGAAAATAATAATATTTGATCGAAATGACAGTAATAGCAATTTAGTTGCTTTGGATGCACGGAAGAGCGGAGTTTCTCTTCCACTTGATATTGTTTAAGTGACGTCTTAGCATTTGATAATTCCAATGAATGTGCAACCTCATTTGTCATTTTAAAATCAGTTACGACTTTAATTCTACTATCTTAAATTTAGCAAAAGAAACCCTTGATTTTAAATCAAAGGAAATTCGATACAGGGAATTTTGTGAAATAAAAGTATCTTAAAAGGCATTGCTTCCTCCAAAAACCTTATCTGAACTATTTTAACACAGGCACATACAAAACCTCTTTATATTGAAATTTTAAAAAAGTGAAGCTTTGGAATAGCGGAATAATTTAATTTAACTTATTTTTACCATATTCGACTGCGTACATTTCTTTATTAACATTCACAACATAATAAGTGAAAATGTTGGCGGTGTTGACCTTTGAAGTTAATAACAATTGAGTAAATATATTTCATCACACTTTAAAAATCATTTGCAGCAAATTTATGTAATGTTATTCACATAAAATGGACTATACTACTTACAAAAAGGTTCCTAAAAAGGTAATATATGGCACTACACTTTGGAATTCAAAGCCTTTTCAGAAAATAAGAAAAATCTTACGATTCTCTTGCCATCGTGAAAATAATTTAAAAAAAGTATATAACTTCGTAGTTCCCAAAGAAGGGAAAATATTTACAGAGCTGTTTTTTGCTACATTTATTAAACAAAAATTTTAACTCAACATTATTTTTTCTCAACAGGAAATGCCCTTAAGTTTTGGTAAGCATTTAAAAAATATATCTGTATTTAAAAAAAGGAACCAATTAATAATTGGTCTTTCCTAATTTTATAACCATTGTAATTCAATATTTATGGCATTTATATATTTGTACATTTTACAATATTTATAAAAAATATTATTTAAAAACAACAGTTATTTTTTAAAAACTTTTTTCCTTTTACATTAAATAATTTTTTGTTTTTTTAAATAAAGACAATAAATAAAATAAAACATTTTACTGAAATAAACTATCAAAATCTCTTATTACTTAAAAGAAGTTCGGAAAATTATTGTTTTTTTTTTCCACCTCTGTGCTATTTTTCTGAAGGAATTGCAATGAACATTTGCTTCTTATTTTCTGCAAAATGAATAGTCAGAAGTTGAAAATAAATAGCACTGTTATTTTATTCTTTTGAAACAAGAAGTAGAGTGCTTTAGGGCGAAGCGAGTTCTTTCAAGAAATAGAACTGAAAATCTACAGATTGTTCCAAGCATAAAAAGAGATAACTTTATAAAATATTCTTTCATCTTAAGGATGGAAGGGGATTCTCGCGTCCCGAAACAGGCTGTTGTGCTGTCATCTGTTCATCTATTGTTTCATGCTTTTAAAATTATCGTTTGGAAACAACAAAAGAGTGGAAAATCTTTTATTCTAATATAAAGTACTAAGAAAAGTATTCAACAAGTAGCAAAATTGTGATTTCATCTTTTTTTTGGGTAAGCTCTCATGTAGATTTCGTTTTAATTAATGGATACAAATTTTAAAATAAAAACAATACAATTCTTGAACGGTTATATGTCAACAGTAATTTCATTTCGATTTTCGATAGTTGGCGAAAGAATAAAAACGTGTTAAGGGACAACCAAAATTATCACAAAAGTACTTAATATTTTCGTATAACTGTTTATATTTCTAAAAAACTAAATTTGGAGGAAAAAAATTAGTAATAAATTTAAGGCTTGAAATTGAATGATTTTAAACAAATAGTCTTAAAATATATACCGCAATAAAGTTGGACCCCCCCCTCAAATATTAAAAAAAACCCGAATTGAATAAATTCTGTTTCTTTGAATAATAAATAAAATGCTTTTGCCTAAAGCATGCTATCGTAAATAATGTTACATAAAATTTTATTTGCGAATAATGTTAAAAGTATGGAGATATAAATTTACTTGAAAAGAAAAAAAAGCTATAACTGGATAAAAAAATTACTTTCATCATAATAAAACAGGATGTTTCAATTTGGTAAAAAGCGTGAAACAAAAATTAGTGATTTAAAATGTAGCTCTTTGTTTTGGCACAAAAATTCGCCTGAAGCGAATCTTTTTTTTATTTCTGATCTCTAGAAACAATTGTATAATGAGGAATCCTATTATTTCTAGAAGTCAGTTTAAATCTGAATTGGAATGTGAAAAATTCATTGAATTCCAAAGGTAATGGATTTTTTAATTGGATTTAGAACAACTTTTTTTAAGCATTTGAGCTTCTGAATGAAAGTAGTATAGTACCAGTTTATTCAATATAAACTTGGTTAAATTCCATAACAACATTTTAAGCTTTTAACTCGTTATAGAATCTACGCAACGTAACAATCTAGTTGACACATTTTATTTTCATATTACACAATAATGAACTACGTCTTCGTTTTTCCAGTGGCACCTGTTCATCATCCTGGTGTGCCGCTAGATGGCGTTGTGTTGTTTGCGACAACAGCGTCCTCTGTCGTCGGCGAAGAAGTAGAAGCACCAGCTGACATAGAACGATAGATTTCTTCGTTTCCTTTGCGCACTATGGAGAGAAAGAAAAAAGATAATTGGTAGATAGAAATGAGAAAAAAAAGTATAGTATTTTATCTCTCATTGATTCGATTTCATAAGTTTGAATGGAGTTAAAAGTCCGTCCGACAGGGTACACGGTATGTTATGCAGAAGTGGATGGCTAAGAAGTAATAAGCCTCCCAAATTTTCTCAATATCTATATACAAAGTTAACAAGAAATAAGTTACCGACTTCAGAGAACCCAAAAAAGCGTTCAATAGATCCAAATGAGAAAATATTTGAAGTACAAATTATTGAGATGATACGCTTTACACTTACTAAAAAATAGTACAAAAATTCCCCGTCAGACAGCTTTGTAACACACTAAAACCATTTAATGTGGTGTATAATTGTTAAAGAAAGTAAAATTAAAATTACTGAATATGTCCTTCCTTTTCAACAATAATCGGAGTATAATCGGAGAACCATATTTTCTACAGATAACAGGAGTGAATCTCCCGGAACATTAAAAATATGTCGCCGCATGTTATCCTTCAGATCTAGTAGTGATTGCCCTTCAAATAATACCACAACCAACATTCGCCAAGGGAATTGTCCGGGGAGCAAGAAGGGCATGCTATTGGGAAATGGCGACTTGTGTTGTCGTGAAATGCTGTATGAACAATCGCTTTATACGGCGATAAATACGAAGTGCAGGAGAGTGATGTCTTGAAGGCATCCCACCCTGCAGAAGAGTTGGAATTACAAAATCCCTCAGCATGCCATGGCATCGTTGTCTTGTGACGAAATATGTTTGGATTCCATTCGAACTCGCTTTATCATCATCATCATCATAAAAAAAACACCCCGGTCCAATGAGAATTTAGTCAAAACCATGCCATGTTGTCACTTTTTCAAGATTCAAGGTTGCTCCTGGATAACATGAGGGTTTTCCTCTGCCAAATTCCACAGTTGTGGGTATCAACTTGCCCATTCAGGCAAAAAGGATCCTTATCGCTCCACAGAACATTCAATGACCAAGTTGTGTCTACCACCATTCGCGTAAGGAACTGAAGTGAAAAAGCATTACGGACTTCTAAGTCTCCGCCTTGAAACATTTGGACCAATAGAGCACATTTTAAAGCCCCTAATACAGATTAATAATAATAATAATTTTTTCGCTGCTTCACTTTTTATTTGAGTTTTACACATTTCACTCAAAAATAGGATACAATGGTAGGATTATATATATAAAAATTCAATTACGATAACACGTGTTATTTTTATACCTCAGCTGTTCAAAATTTCAACTCTTTGTTTTACGTTTAAGAATAACTCAGCATATGATACGAATTTAAACGTAAGAAAAGCATTTAATTTCGATATTTACTACTACTTGGAGTCGTTTTACGATTCTTATAGTTTTACGCTGATATTTTTCACATTACAAAAAGTATCTGATAAATTAGTTGAAATAACTGATAATATTATATAATTGATAATATTTTAATCGGAATTATAATCCTTTCATTTATTATATTTCTGACATCAAAACTACTTTTGTATTAAATATCATAATACACAAAACTTTTATTTTCTTAAACTTTAATCAGAATTTCAAATGAACTAGACTATTTTTAAAAACACTTTATCTGAATTTTCTCCATTAGTTATTAATATTTGTTATTTATGAAAATTTATTTACAAATGCTGAAATATAAGTAAGGTTAAAAAACATTTCAAACTAGTTAATTAAAGTTCAATATGTCATTAAAACAATACCTCCCCTCACAGTTAACGGCTTCTGTTATCAAATATGTTTTATTTTATCGCAAATTTATGTACGTGTTTTTTGCCTTTAAGTTTCAGTGGCTATTTAAGATTACGCATCGCTAAAAATCAATAAATCATCGTTGATTGATATTTGACCTCCGATTGCATCTCTAGGAGATTTATCAGATTTGTGATGATTTTATCAATCCTTGGAACAGAAGACAGAAATTTGGAATAAAAATTATTGTAAGGTATTTTCAAATATGAAGAAAAAAAAGTTTTGCCTGTTTCCTAATTAAAGAATATTTAATTATTTTTTATTCTTTGAAAAATTGACAGTAGCACTTTTATTTTTGTTTTATACAGCAAAGATAAAAAAATCCGTAAAAAGTTTTTAAAAAATCACAAAAATCGGAAAGATAATCCAAATAAATGGCTTGCAAGGAGAATGGTTAATCTCTGGATCATGGAGAATCTTTTAAGACAAGGAAAAAGAAACAACTGAACAATGGTGATGGTTTATATAAGCCAAAGAAAAAATGCACATGTAGCCGTCTTAAATTGTTTATTACAGTAGCGTATGCCTTCCGCACGACCCACGGGGAACAACCATTCCTCAAGCGGGCCACAAATCCAGCAGCGGCCGAGAGCAGCGGTTCGGGACTTGTCTCAGTGAATCACATTTCCGGTTGACACCCTCAAGGTTTCAGAAGTCTGCCGGTGCTGAATTTGGAGACCGTGGAGGTGACGAGAACTTGCAACCTTTGCTAAGGATTTTGTTTTTTCCGAATGCTAGAATCAGGAATGCTTCGATTGGAGTAAGAATGGAATCAATTCTCTATTTTGTATAAATAGGACTGTAGAAAGGGCATCTATTGACAATAAAGAAGAAACGGCATTCTCGCATAGATGCTTTAAATGTAGAGCGGTGATATGTGAAACACCTATTGTAGTAATAAATGATTTGGTTCACGTTCCTTGTTTATGCAACTTAAAAAAAAAAACTTGTCTAAGCCATTACCACTCAACGACTCTTCTTTAAATTATCTCTCCATGTTTTAAAAAAATTTGCATTATCTGCAGATGCTAACTTTGTAATGGGTTGTTCGGAAAGTAATTTCGTTTTTTTTTTTGTTTGTGTGAAAATGAAAGATAGTTCTCATATGGTGAATAAATATTTTATTAAATTATATATGTCTATTCTGGTAAAATACCTTTTGTCATCTTTCTGGCAGTAGTATGATTCTAAGCTCATAAAAGTTTTGTTCTTTGCTGACAAAAAACCGCTCCAGGTGATTTTTGACCCTAATCCTTTGAAGTAAAAGCTTTAACGTCGAAAAAAGTTTTAGAGATCGTAACAAATAATAATTAGAAGGTGCCAGTTATGGAGAATATAGTGGGTATGGCAGTATGGTTCTGTGTCATTTGCGCTCAATCCCATTAGAGCTAACTCATTAGTGGGTGTCATTTGCGCTCAAGCCTTAAAAAGGGTACCACATTATAACTTTTATCTTTGTATGTAAAATTTGGCGATTTTACAATGTGCACCATATAGTAATCAATGATCGTCACAGTGAGAATGACACTCTATATCTCTGATAACGTTAAAAGGCTGCCGTGGGAAAAATGCTAATGACCGTTACCGCGTTTCAAACGATTGATAAAAGTAATAAGTAGAGTGAACGAAATTTGCTTTAAAAATTCACTATAAATGAACATGTTCATAATTTTCCTACACTGAAGACATTTATAAAAATTATAATTTTGATGCACGTAATAGAAATTTAATCTATCAAAATGAACTATATTTTTTAGTTTTAGGAGGATTTTATCTTTTTATGT
>JAOUZG010025848.1:4591914-4629019 GCA_026289955.1 Argiope argentata
ATTTTTAGTTCTTTTTATTCCATCACGGAAGCAGGCATTATTTACAAGCGAAGGCGGCGTGCACAACACAGAACGACACAACGGAATTCACGAAAGCTAAGTATACAAAAGAGGGCGGGAAATCATTATCCCTGGTCTTAAATACCAAGACTTATATCTAAACTAAGAAATGAATTAACTTTATCAGTGGATATTTGATAAATCTTTGCTGATTAATTCAAAAAGTCAGTCCTTATATCACATGAACCTATGGAAATTTAAAAAATTTCACACTTTTATATCTACAATTATTATAATAAAAATTTTATACACCTATAGTTTTAAACGACCAGTTTTCAAACATTATTTCAATTTCCTTCCAGCTATATTGCAAATATTTGACAAATTAACAATTATTTTATAGGTTTGCTATTCTAAAAATTAATATTATAGTTTTTAGTGACAATTTTTAAAAGATTATTTAATTATTTTTGACTATATCACAATCAGGGTGAATATTAAGATTTTTCCATGTTTAGTATAAAATTATAGTTTGGCATAGTATAATATTCAAACAAATTAAGTAGTTCTAAGGAAAGACTAAAAATGTAATAATTAATTAATTTTCATTTTAAAAAAAATTCAAATATTGATGGTAATTTGGACATTTGCTTGCCTTATATTTATATGAGGGAAAAAAAACTTTGTTTCATTTTCCGTTGAAGACAATTTTATTCAAATTACATAAATTGTTATATAATTATTCAATTTATTTGATGTTCTCTATATAAGGAGTCTTTTCCCCAACTGAAATATTCGATTATTTTAAGAAGGATTTTTTTAAAGCATAACTGCTGTTTAAATTTATAATTTACAAGGAAATAAATATTATAATTTTATGCTGAATAATTTAGAATCTTTGAAGCATAATATCTTATCAAATATGATAACAAATAAGTGTTAGTAATAAGGATTAAGGAAATGCGTTTCTTTTAGTTTCATCATCATCTTTAAGATAATTAGATAAAATTATTTAGCAGTAGACATGTGCATTTTTAAAATTTCTTTGAAATACTTCAACATTGTAAAGTGGTTATTCAATGTATCAATAAAAAAACTTGTAAGTATATATAAATAGCTTATTAAGAAAATGCTATTATTCAAATATATAACACAAATCAAATAAATTATTTCAATTCAACAGTTTTTAAAATACAGAAAATATTCTCTTTCACACTGCAACTTAAATACAATTTTAACCATTGACGGTAAGTAGAAAGATTAATATATGCAAAAAAAGTAAGAAAGAGTAACCAATGCATGAAAAAATATTCATATTACCTAAAAGCATTTTATTTCTTCAAGTTTACACTTGCTTGGTTTTTTCAATTCTATTTTATTACTAAAAATTATTTTTCAATTATTATTGAATTATTTTTCAATTATTATTAGTATTATTTTTTAAAAATTCAAAATTTTTTTTATTAATCATTGCTTTAAATAATTTTATAACAATTTTGTTATATTAGCAAGAGTTACAAGGCAGCTCTTTAAGTCTTTGTCAAAAGAATATTTTTCTACTGTTCGGTTTATTCTATCATCTAGATCAGGGATGCACAACCTATGCACCGCGGGCCAAAATTGGCCCGCATAGCCTTCGAAGTTGGTCCGCGAATGTTGTTAATAAAATATGACTAATTTAAAATGAAATGAGACTTTTTTCAAAAGAAAAAGGATAAAAATTTGAAAAGAAAACGATTCTACATCAGAATAAATAATTAACAGTTGTTCATTAAGTTTATTTACTTTTTATTACGAAGCTTTTCGGTTTGTTCCCTTCAGGGCTAACGGCGAGTACGATTTTCGTATAGTAGAAGCAGGCGAACGTGAAAAATTTCCACACATGAAAATGCAGTATGAGGATTCAATTCAAATCTTTCATAAAGCATTTGATGATCGGTTTTCAGATTTTGAAAAGTGTCAAACGAAATTTGAGGAATTTTCTTCTCCATTTTCTGTTGATGTTAATCTAGTGGATGAGAGTATGCAGTTAGCCTAAATTGATTTACAGAAGTCTGATTTTTTTTCAAAAATCAGTTCAAAGGTAAACCGATATTAGAATTTTATAAAGATTTGCTATAGGAATTTTTATGCTTAAAGAAAAATGCAGCTGCATGTGCAACTTTCTTTGGCAGCACTTACATTTGTGAGCAAATTTTCTCACTAATGAATTTAAACAAATCAAAATTAAGATTGAGATGAGAACCTTTCTGCTGTTCTACGCATTGCTACAACTAACATTAAGCCCAACATAAAATCAATAACTTTAAATAAATTCCTTATTTTTACTAATTTCGATTATTAATTTTTTTCTCAAACTTTAAATTGCGTTCTCTGTATAATTACCAAAAAGTTTTCCTCTGTTATTCTATTTCAAATTTGTACCCTTTTTAACAGGAATCTCTTTTTTTTAGGTTTAGGTAATCGTAGCTATAATGTTTGTGTTTTATTCATTTATTTACTGCATAATGTGTAAATGAATAAAATAAGTAAATTAATAATTGTAATTCCTGCGTATTGCCATAAAAAAACTCCAATGTTTTCGTGTTTTTAATATTTTTTAGCAATCACGTGCTTTTTTGGCCCTCGCCATGATCTCTTTTCATATTTTGGCCCCTCATCCTGAAAAGGTTGTGCATCCCTGAGCTAGATTTATATATTTTTTCGCTCTCCCTTTTTCATCTAAAGTTAATCTAACCCATAATTTAAAATAAACTATTAAAAATGTATCTAGCGTTCTTAAAGAAAATTTTACAGTTTTACCGTGAGAAAAAAATCGAATATTTCGAAGATAAGGACCCTTAACTATGTCCCTTAATCTTATCAATGCGAGAAACATGCATTCTCTTTAGCCCCTCTAGATGCACGCCAAGTTTTCCTGCCAAAGGTGATTAAATTGCAGTAAACCTACCATGTGAGCGCAAATGACACCCTCTAATGAGTTAGCGTTAATGAGACTGAGCGCAAGTGACACAATCCCGGCAGTATATCCCATTCAAGCTGTAAAAGCTTTCGTTAGTTACCAAACGTATGATATTATTGAACACAGTACCTTTACTGATGATCAATTCCGGCCATTTCTGTTTAAGTGAGTTATTCAGCTTGCCCACCTGATGGCAGTACATGCCAAAAGTAATCGTTTTGTTGTCCGGTATAAGCTAAAAATAATAAAGATTTCTTTGAAATTCTGCCAAACAGATAGCATCCATTTTTTTTACGAGTTTTGACTTTCAAAATGCTTTGAGCTCGTTCATCTTTTTTTTCCCTAAATTTCCCGATCTCTTGCATTTCTCATTATTATAGACACCTGTTTCTCGTCCAAAGTGTTGACGCGCCAAGTGTTGAAACTTTTTCTTGAGGTTGGAGAAATAAATCACAGACGTCAACGCGACGACACAAATCTCTTTAACCCTCTAGAAACATATTTCATTAAAATCCCTATTTAGATGCGATGTTTGCAAATAAGCTCAAATATTTTTCAAAGAAACTGAACTGATACTCTATGTGTACGAGATAGTAATATAAAAATCTATAATCGTAAAAACAGCACTCGAAACTTCGAAAAACGCGGGATGCAACAGAAAATGGATTGATTGCCAACCAGCAGAAAACGCGAGATGTGCAGCCGGAGGGTTGAGCGAGAACACGAGGAACTCCCGTGCCAAGCTCTGAGGTTAAAGCTTGGCCTCTCGTCATGAGCAGTTGAATTTGATAAATTTAACCTCCAGGCGATCTCAAGAGTTGTTATTCGCCAGTTTGAATCAATGAATGCCATTGTTGCATCTTTATCAATTTCAAATGGCCCACCAGAACATGGGGCATCTTCAATATCAAAATTGTCGGATCGAAATTTCGCAAACCACTGGCGCAATATCAATAGACCTTCTCCTTGCACATTTTTTTTTCATACACATCACTTCAACACACCTTTTTTTCTTGCTTGAGCGGCGTGTTTATCTTTCCGATATTAATAAAAATAAAAATAAAAAATACCAAAAATTCTGTATTTCGTTCTCCATATTTGAAATGGCACCAGCTAAAAACTTGTGAGTGAAATCAATTGGACTTTTCATAAGTAAGTTTTGCTATATCAACTCTCAAAACATATAATAATTATGTCTCTCAAATGCAAAGTTAGGAGGGAATACAATACAATTAACTTCTCGCTCGTGGGAAAAAACCCCGAAAAACTTTCCGAACAACTCAACAAGTCGTTTTTTTTTAATATTATTTCGGTCCCCTCCCTTTGGTTATTACAATTTTTTCAGATTTTACGCTCTTTTTGTTCAACGGATATGATAAGCACGCAGGATTTTGTTGAGTTCGTTCCGGTTGCACTGGTGGAGATGCGGAAAACACATACGTGCATATATCGTTGCAAGAAATTTTTATATTGAGATAAATATATTACAAATCATAAATGGATAAAAATAATCAAAAATGAATAAAAATGTTACGTTTTTTGAAGAGGGGGAAGCTAATAAACTTATAAACCAGCGTATAGGAATAATAGGTTATAAGGGATTAGCGCAATTAAATTCTATTTTTAATTATATTTTAAAATAATTTTTTTATTATATGAGATAAATTTAACTTTCTTCAACCTGTGAAGATCACGAGACATTGAAACCCCCTCAAAAGCTTGATATTGAGCACAGTTTTTAACGATACGAAATGAACCAAAAATTCTTTGTTTTGAATATGTTAGCATTAGCAGACTTTTATCAATCTACTCATTTTTGAAAAAGCTTCAGCAGTTCGGCGCATTTCACAAAACTGCAATAACACCTTTGATTCAGATGAATTCCACTTCCATCAGAAATACGACACAGGCTCAACATATCGATTTTTTTAATTCCATAATTTATTGCATTACAACTGACAAAGAAGCAATTGTATTTTCTCTTTTCAAATATATTAATGATTGCAGTATATCAAGGCTTTTATGTCTAACGGCATCCAGGATTCAGCTTTTATGCAATAAATCTCGTAATCTTTCTGAAGTGAATGACTAGTAAGAAAGCAAAAAAAGATTTCACTAAGCAGAATATAGTAAAAATTTCTTCTTGAAGACAATCCGTCCGGAGATTTTTTTTAAAGGCCTGCCTGGGGGGGGGCACAATATCAACACAGGTGCAATACCTGCATTGGAGATATTGTGTTATTCCCGATTGGTGTAATTCTTGTTCATAAACCACGACAAGAACATCAATTGATGCAATTTGTGAGGTACTCTTTGCAGAGTTCAAGAAAATCGAATTTCAGAAACTCAGGCATATTTTTATATCTTGTCTATTTTACTTTTTCTACATAAGCCCAGGAGCCTAGTCATATTCACTTCTTTGCATAAACGCGATGTCTTTATAATGAAGATGATAGGTTAAAATATTTTTTTTTGGCTGAAAACTAAACATTTTGAGGAATAATTATTGCACCATTTAGTGAATTTAAAGCACCTTCTACCCCCAAGTCCTTGTTAATTAGTAATGGCCTCAAAAAATAACTATCGATAAAACCACCTTCAAACTTTTTATTCTTTGTAATTGTTTATACTGTATTTCAATAAATTAGATTATTATTTCATTTTAAAGGTTAAGCAGAACAAGTATGACAATTTGTTACATCTCGTTCATTATCATTGACCAATAATGGCGTGGCAAAAAAAAAAAGAAAAAGAAAAAAGGTCAACAGATAAATTGCTTAAAGAAAGTCTGTGCGCTTATTTATGTCCTGTTTTAAAGCAATATAAGAATACGTATGAGACATTTTTTTAAATTTTGAACAGTGGGCAGATTATGAGGACGACATACGAGCAGGCAACTTTTTCTCCAAATTTTAGCGTTTTATCAGTAGGCAAACCAGTGATATATAACAACAAACAGAAATCTGATGATTTTAATTTTTTTTCGAAGTTCTACTCCTTTCATAATTTATTTGATCTGGTATCATATTATCCATGATTTATTGTTTAATGTAGTTATTATATGCAGAAATTGAATTGCTATCGAATGAAAATGCTAGTAATTGGTAACAATTTCGCGCTTTCAAAGATTTTAAAATGTTTTGTACGAATCAATAGAAGAATGCAATAACACCCAAATCTGACTGCAAATATACAATTAAAATACATTACTTCCTCTTTTTAACGAAGAAATCACCTCACCAGCTGTTTGGGAACAACTACTGAGCGTCACCTTCTTCCTAAAATCTAAGCTAAATACAGGACAAGGCATTGGTAATCATTGTAAACTAGCATACCATACAGAGGCAGATTCACTAACGTTTCGTACGCACATACGGCGAAGACCAATTTATAGCCATGGCGAGAGCCTTCCGAATGAAGCCGGGGGGGGGCTTTCAATCGACCAGGCGAAGGGTTTAATAGCAGTGACCTCTGCGGGTGAAATGAAGCCATGCTTGGCGTCATCACCCATCATTAAAAGTAATGAGTATCACAGGAATTAATTTTTAAAACAAACTATGTTATTTATTGTAAAACCACGCTAAGTTTCAAAATTAAAAATCTAAGAAAGGGGCTTTCCCAGATCCACTTGGTTCCCAGCTTCCAGTTACAGCACTCCAATCATCGGCTTTTGTCCACTCTGTCAATCGGTGTGACACGGGATGGGGGAAGGACATGAAGTGAAGGGAGTCAATCGAGGGTGCTGATATCAAACAAGCAACATTCAAAAACTGGAGGAGGCGTATTTTCAGCTTTTAATTCTATTGGCTATTAGATTTTTCCTCCCAGTGAATTAAAAAGTCCATTTCTTTAGAAAATCTCCAGCGCGATCTCTTCGCACAGCTCGTAAAACCGGATTCGACCGAGGTGCCGGCTCTCCTCTGGTTCGTGAACTCGGCCCGATAGGCGAAGAAGAACAGGTGGGATCAGATTCGCCTTCATTCTGGTACAAATCATTTTTACACACACGTCTATTCCTTATGCGCACACTACTCCTCATTACTTGCACACCGCCATTTGTACAATACCGTAGAAGGAAAACAATCCATTTTTTTTTTAAGATTTTAGTTTGGTAATAATGGGGAAAAATTCCTTTTAGATAAAAAAAATATTAAACATTTTGACTGTAATATTACCTCATCTTCATGCGCCGAAAAAAGCTTAAAATTTGTTTCAAAAATATGAAAAAATTAGCAAATTTTAGAATAGGCCATATTTTAAAAAAAGATTTTAGTTTGATGATAATGGAGGAAAAGTTGCATTTTAGGTGCAAAAAGAGTTTAGAAAATTTCCAATATCTTAAGTGCGTACTACAATATCTTAAAGTGCGCAAAATCTTAGTTTGTAAAAAAATTTAAAAGTTATACATTTTGATAAAATATTTTTATAAGTTTTTATTGCATTTAATGTTACAAAAAAGAGTTTTAATTACATTTATATGTAATTAAAACTCTTTTATTTCTTTTATTTGTGGCATCACAAATAGAAGAAAAATATTAATTATTGAAATTTTATATTAAAATAATAATATCTTTTAATGTCTAATTTTTTGTTTCAAACTTCTGTATCCTCAATGATTACAAATGTAGAAGCTGTGAAACGTTTGTTTCTCTTTCATTGCCGTATTAAACATTTTTCTTCTATTAAATGTCAGCATATTTACACGCGGGTTAATTTTTGCTCTTGCTTATCCTTCTCTTGCTATTGAGCCGCGAACCATTGGAGCTGATGCGATCACCTGCTTAACAGTTTCTTTCTACTGCTTGCGTGAGACAACGAAGACAGGGAAAGTCCACAACCGGGTCCACTATACCGGTTTATTCACATTCATATTCGATACAAAATCTTTGAAAGAGTCACCAGAAATAGGCTTTAACAAGGGTTGAGTCATTTCATTTTCAAGTCATGAGATCATGTCAATGCAATTCTTTATGTCGAAGTTTATCTTTAGAACTTTAAAGCTTCCCGACTCCTCCTCTACTTCTGTACTTGCTTTTAAAAGTCGTCGTAAGCTAACTGCTATTTGGATTTTATGTTCATCACTTAGAAGAGAAAAAAAGACTATTTTCTAGAACCATAAGTACCGATATTTCTTTGGATAATTGGCTCTGTAATGTTTTTGAGAAAGAAATAGCACGAATATGAGATAAGGTTAAACAGATGTTTGGATATGGTTAGTAAGCGCATAAATAAATGAAGGTTTTAATTTGATATTATACCATACAGGCACATACACTTTCACAACCAAAGTCTTAAAATTTTCAGTTGTCACATACAATCTAGGCACGTTGTAGGCTAATGACAATCATGTGAGCAAATTTTCCGAGATTTGTTAAAGATAAATCTAGTGAGTAAGTTTTTCAGGTTTTTTAAAAAGAAAAATGTAGTGAGCAGGTTTTCCAGGGTTTGTTAAAGAAAAATCTACTTAGCAAACTCTACAGGATTTGTTAAAGTTAAATCGAGTTTTCAAAGGTTTGTTAAAGATAAATATTGTGAGCAATTTCAACTTGATACAGCGATATACATATCCACTAAAAATTTGTAATCTGTACTCGAATAATTTTTGTCTTCCAAAAGAGGAAGGATGCTTTCAATTAGCAAGAATGCGACCGCAGGATGATTGGGACAACTTTCCAGCTGCTGACCTATTTCGCCTCTAAAGTCATTGGGTTCCTCCGTTCTGCCGTCTGAAAGACAAAAAAAGATGTCGCAGTGGTAGCCGGAACGAACAAATCAACCATCGTAAAGGTCTTCCTATTTCCTTTTCCATCAAATAAATCACGTCATTATTATCTCTCGTGTTTACAATATTTCCATCACAACCAATAGTTGTTAAGTTCAAAAGTTGTTTATTGTGTTCTCTATTATCAAGGAATTCCAATATACCTATTATCTGCTATGTCTCTTTCGTTGCCAGATGTAGGTGTTACGCGACCTAAATCCTTTAAATTTGGTACCTCTTTAGAGGAAGATAAAAGTTGAAATAACTTTTTTGTGCAACTTCCTTCCTTTCTTTTTTTGAACATTTTTTATGTCTTTTCTGTAATCGAAAACAATGATTTGTTTTCGGTTATATGATCATGACGACTGTCGTTAATGAGATCAATTCGATTTGTTGACCTTGCTCTTCTAATTTTCATTCTATCTATGATATTGATTTTGTATTTTTCTGTGATTACATTCAAGCGTCTTATGCAACTGATTGCTCTCAGGCCTTTTACTCATTAACTATAGCTGCAGCAGCTCTATCTGATCTTTCGATATGGTCTCTAAGGGAAACTACCAAAGGCAATTGAATAAACATTTGTGTACTTCGGCGGTGTCTCAGTGTCCTGTATGCCCTACCAAGGCAATAGCAAAACTGTTTTAATACTTCTGTACCGCGCCTATGTAAAACTTTTTATGTAATAATCGAGACACGCAAAAATCTTTGAAAAATTTCCAGAAGCCGCGTTTTTATGAAAGTTTAACTTTTTTGCGGCACCTCATGACGAACGCCAAAATGTTTTGTATTTTTAATTCCTTTTATCTCCACCAAAGGGGAATTTTTCAGCGCTATTACAAATTAAAAATAAAAAATTGATTAATTCTTTAAAAAAAACTTTAAAATGTAGCACAAATCTCAATGGGATGAAACTTTAACGCATTCCCGGTATCTGAAGGCTTACACTCTCGCTACTTTTTGCCCTTTCATTTCGCTACTTTTATATTATGCAAACCACAGAAGAATTTATTTCTCATCATACTGTCCAGAAGTTTTCCATCTTACTGTGCACAAGACGTCCTTGAGATTTACATAAATTATGAAAATTATTCTGTACTACACTTAAGACTTAAATGCTGAACGACTATGTTTTAAATGTCGACGACAGTATTTAAAAAAATGATTTTTTGGTTTTAGTAAAAAATGCTTCTTTTATATTAATTGAAGTTTAATCATTTATACTTTAATTTGAAGTTGAAATTTTATGGAGGCTACAGGAATTAGAGATACATAACACATTATGGCTATATAATAGTATGAATAAATTATATGCTATCAAAATGTGAAGTTTAAAAAAATTTGCTGAAGAAGCTGTCAAAAGTCAAGTAAAATAAAATATTTAATTGTGAATTTTAACGAGCATTAAAAGTGACGAGCCGACTCGTCATCAAAAGCTGTTAGTAAAAAAGGAAATAGGTGTAGTGGCTGAGAATGAAAAAGCTCTTTCTACTAGAGAAACAAACGAACAAAAACCAAGATAACGTGAAGTGAAATAATTTTCTTTAGAAGTAGAAGACAGGCGAATATTGATGATTCATTTAAGGATCATTAAATTTTACATGAAAGGAAAAAAAATGAAGAAATCAGTGCAAGGATTTTGGTTCGGAGATAGAGTTTTTGCTTCTGCAATTATTTTAGTTAAATGAACGTTGGCCGGACAGCGGGTGGCCGGAGGCGGTCGTTCAGAGTTCCGTCCCCACGATCCCAGAACTTAAAATACACAAAGAAGCGAATGAAAAATCGACATCGAAATTCTGTCAACATAAGTATAAAAATATGAAGTTAAATGAAAGGGGAAAAAAAGAAAAGTGAGCCTGAAATCGAGCTTTAGTGAGCTATTATAAAGTAAACTTTCAATTTAGAGTCACAAGTAAGCCAGCCACTAATTAGAAGTTTTCTTTCATTTTAATATCCCGATTTCGAATTATATATGATTCAAATGTGCCATAGAGAAAATGGCAATAATCAAAGGGTACAATTTTACACCATTCAAATGTTCAACATTTAAAGGAATTTTGACTTCTCTTCAACGGAGAAGTACAAATCGCTAATGAAAACACATTTCTTATTCATGTACTAAAAAAAGACATTTTTTCATATTCGTATTCAGTATTTAACTTGATGTACGTTTACAATGCCCACTCTCTCTGCAAAGTAACTCTACTCAAATGAAATGAAAACTCAATCGTTTATTGATAATGAAATTCTGAAGATATCAAAATAGTGCCATGCCTTTGAAAATGCACGTGCGTGCTATGTTTTAAAATTTTAACACATCAGTAACAATGTTAAACTAATATGAATTGAAAATTTTGAACCTGAAAGATGTGAAAATATTTAGTTAAGTAAAAGTTCCGAATAAACCAATGGCACGAACGAAACATTTACGACGCACCGATTCCAATCATTATAAAAATGAACTATGCAGAACAATTCACGCTTGCTCTCGAATATTCTCAAATTTAAATGAAGACCAGCTGTAAAAAAAGTCATCTTTGTCAGTCTTGCCCCAAAATTCCACAGAATCTCCCCCCCCCCCCCTGTTAATGAGTAGCTCATTAAGGTTTGCTTCCCTTTCAAATAACGGGGCATTGATTTGAAGAGGTTTGCTACATTTCCACAAGTTTCCGGTCACGTGTCCACGCATGCGCGGGCAAAAAGGAGCGGAATGGGGGGAGGAGGATTACAATGGCTCTTGTATCTTCACACCCACGTCTAACTCGGTACAAAGGTTAGAGTTCGGCGACATCTAAATTGCGTCGGCTTCCTTCAAAACGCATTGATGAAGATTTTAAAAAGAGAGTACAATGTGCCATATTGTAGGAAGGCTTCGGAATGTGGAGAGACCTTTCCCTTATGACGCTCCCTTTTCTTCTTTACCTTCTCAGGTGTAGGAAGACCGAAAGCTATGCAAAAAAGCTACCGTTCAATCTGTCCGTTTTTTGGTCAGTTTATAAGCTCAGTAGGAAGGAGTTGGATTAGTGAAATTTCTAGTACGATTAAAGAGGAACATCGGCTAAAGCGGTCTGGCGTCGAAGTAATACTTTGCAATATCTCTTGAAATCGGAGGACGGAGGGAGGCAGGTGCCTACTGATGACGCACATAAATCTTAGGAGATTTGAGATGAAATGGAAAACAGATAAGGATTGTGGATGTGGGATTCTTCCGTGAAGAAAATGGGCAGTTAAATTTTGTATTTGAGATTTTTATCGAAAATCTGGATATGTAACGACCAGGTGGTAGCTAATCATTTATTTAAGGACTATTAATTTTCAAATCAAATGAAAATAGGTGAAAGCGGGTTAATAATTGAGACTGTGGGATCGTTTCCTTTTCTTGCTTATTTTAAATAGCTACTTTTTATTCATACTTTACTACTTTATTTTAAATAGCTTATTTTTAATAGCGATATTTGCTGAAGTTTTACGGTGTGCTAAAGTTAAATTTAGCAATATTTCTCAAAACCTCAGTCAAAACGGACTATTTTTGATGGATACTAGAATCACAAGCTTTCATATAAAATGAACATTTTCGAAATCAGTACTATAGTTGTGGCTGAGGCGATCTCATAATTTTTTTTCCACTCAGAATTTAAATTGCAACCGAATTTTTTAAACTTCTCATGAAGGAGGGAGATTTATTATACCGAATCAAGCTTTGGATCTCTCTTTTGTTTTTTTAATCAAGAAAAGTTTTTATTTCAAGAAAAATGAATGGGTGGGATCAGTCGTCAGTGACTGTTTCTCCCTCTCCACTTTCCCTAACATTCAAGAAAAATTAAGATTTTTTTTTTCCATTTTGGGAGGAAAATGTGAAGGGTTGAATATCAAAGAATTTAAACTCCATTTCACAATTATTAACTAGTAAACAAGAAAAGAAAGATAAAAATTTAGGAGAGACACCATTTGCTGATAATTCAGCCTATCACCTCATTGCGGAAAGTAACCAATACAATGCCAAATAAAATAAATCTTCAATATCATTTTTGCACTTAGTTTCGGTCTGTCGGCTCAGAAATGTTGAATAAAATGTGATAATTTCTTTCGATCATTTGACAGGAAAATTATTAGGGAAAAGAATAAAATCTAGATTAAATATAACTGAGAAGACAATTAATGCAATGATTGCTCTTTTTTTTTTCGTTTCAAATTTTACTGAACACTTAAACAAGTGGCAATACTTATTCAATTGTTTTCTTTTCAGTAATAAATATGAACGGTTTCTAAAATTATTGCTTTTTATTTCAGTATGGCAACTCCCAGATAAAGATTCATTATTAGTTTAGTTCGATATTGTAAAACTATAAGTGACTGACTGTGGTTTCCACTCTTACAGGATCGGAATTTTAAAAAGTTTCTCTTTGTTGCAATCAAAGGTCAATTAAAAATGCAGCAATAAAGTAAGGAAAAATGAAATTAGAATAAGGTAATTGTAAAATAATTGTAATTACTGCAAAATAAATGAATAAATTTGTAATTTATTCATTAGGCTACAACATTAAAAAATATTGATATGGAGTGAAAACAATTTTTAATTCCAAACGGATTTATTTCACAATGTTAAAACACAAACACACCCATTCATAGTCTAGTTTCAAAAATAAAGAATTTCATACTATATATTTAAAGGACTTGAACCATTCGCTGAAAATTATATATCAAGCAAAAGATTCTGGAATATTGTAATCAGATAATTTTTGACATCGTTGGACATGAATGCTTTATAGCATAAAGAAACTTAATTAAAGATGCAGCAAATTTTGATTCACATGCATACAATTTTGCCATTTCAAAGTAATGATAGGAAATAAGTGAAGGAGTTTATTACTTTTAAATACGGCAAAATTAAGTGCCGTAATTTGATGACCAAAAGTAATTGTATGCCATGTGGTGGATGATGATCCACAGTTAAAGGATTAATCTGCACTAAGCTTGTTGTAAGCTTTCATACTTAAAATATTCAGATTCCTTATTATGTGTGTGAAATCGGGAATGAAAATAATTTTTTCTTTTGTACACAATTGTATTGTTAAAACGAATATGTCAGTGACCTATCAAAAATAAAAACGTCTCAATAAACTGATGATTCACTGCTGTGGACGATCGGCATTTGTATGCATTGCAATGAAATGAACACTGGCAACATTTAAACCAGCAATAACACGCAGAAAAGACTTGAGAAAACGTGCTTAAAATGGAAAGACAGGTGAGTAGAAATTCAAGAACTGAAACTTGTCTTACAATAAAATGTAATCTTTTGACTCCAAATGTACTCGCACAAATAAATAAATGAGACATCTACTTTTAAATATCTCGTATTTCCTATGGGTGAAATTACTTACAATTCTTTAAATGGCTTTTTAAGAAACACATTTTCCGTTTAAAATTGTTATTCCTATTTAAAAATCTTTAATCCACTTTTTTTTCAAAATATTAAAACAAAAATCAACTTATAACCGTTTGTCTTCAATAACTACCACGGCTAGCTTTTAACATTATTTATTTGCAGACATTCACTTAACATAAACACATACACAAACAGTTATATAACAAAAGGGACAACATAACGAAGACAATTAAGACATTTACGAAAAACAAAAGACAATCCTCAATCGAGACCCTCTCTCTATGTTGGCTGGAGGTCGACTGACTATGGTGGCTTAGGCGGATAGACTGATCTAGGTGGCGCTGATGTTTCCTCTAGGTGACGTTGCCACAGTTCCGTTACATCCTCCCCCTCTGACTTCTTCGTGGCCGTCTCGGCAAGAAGTCAGGTGGCGGAAGTCTTGGCCGTCCTCTTTTTCTAAGAGGAGCTACTGGAGCTACCCGGTCTGATGTTTGAAACTTACTTCGTTCTTGATAAGGTTTCAAGGCTGAAACATGATATTTACCGAGAATTTTGTCCGGTTCATTGGGATCGGCAATATCGTAAGTTGTTGGCGACCTTGCAGTCACTATCATATAAGGACCGTCCCGTTTAGGCATGAATTTACTAGTTTTCTTCAATGAGCCTTTGCTAACAGGGTGGAGAGTAACCCAGACTTTGTCACCATGAACAAATTTTGGAGTATCTTTACGTTTCTTATCAGCATACCGTTTTTGTTTATCTTGGTGTTTCTCAACTCTTTCTCGTACTTGTTGTACCGTTCTTGCGAACCTTTTTAAATATGGTGTAATCTCAGGAACGAAGTTGTCATTTTCTATTACAAATTTTATGTCGTGTTTGACATCATCTATAGTTCTTAGGTCACGTGCGAATTGGAGAAATGCAGCAGAGTGCCCAGTTGAATCACTCTTGGCGGTATTCAATGCAAATCTAATCATGGGCAGTTTTTCTTTCCATGCCTGGTGGTCATTGCCGACTAGTATTGCCAAACGAGGCTTGAGATCTCTGTTCTTTCTTTCAACAGGGTTTGATTGTGGATGGTAGACAGGGGTAAGACTTTGGTCTATGTGCAATATATAGCATAGCTGTTGCATGACAGCACTTGTGAACTGGGGACCATTGTCACTGATAACTTTTCGAGGAATACCAAATCGAAGCGCGACTTCTTCCAACAAAGTCGTTGCACATTCTCTTGCAGTTGCTTCTTTTAGAGCAAAAAGTTCTACCCACTTCGTAGCACAATCTTGTACAATAAAAATCCATTTCTCACCAGTAGGTGCTACTGGCAGAGGACCGAAAAGGTCAATAGAGAGAGTTTCGAATCGTTGGGCATAGATATGAGTTTGATGTAACCCCGATGGTTTTTGATTAGAGGCTTTGTAACGACAACATTCAACGCAGGTTTTGACATAATCTGCTATGTCTTTTCGCATTCCCGCCCAGTAGTATCTTTTAGCGATGCGATGAAAAGTGCCCTCAGCTCCATAGTGTCCTGCCATGGGCGAATCATGGTGCTCTTTCAGGATATTGGCTTTCATTTCTTGAGGCACTACCAATTGCGCTTCTTCTTCATCCGATTCAGGAGAGTATCGGTATAATATCCCCTTGTTCATGATGTAGCCTCTTGCAGTCCAAGTTGTATGATCAACTTCTTTTGCTGGACTCTCGAATGTTTCTATTATCTTTCGCAGATCATCATCTCTTAGTTGTGATTGACGCAAATCAGACGGACTTGTGGTAGGGATTTCAATCGATATAGCGCAGATTTCACAAGACTCTGTACTTGGATGTTCACAAATAGGACGGGATAAAAGGTCGGCAATGAAATTTAGTCGACCAGGAATATATTTCATTGTCAGGTTGTACGACTGAATTTGTAGAGCCCATCTGGCGAGTCTACCAGTAGGTGATTTCAGTGACATCAACCACTTCAGCGGTTGGTGGTCGGATGTTATTGTAATGGACTGGTTTTCCACGTATCCTCTAAATTTCTCAAGTGCCCAAACCACTGCTAATGCTTCTTTTTCTATTGTAGAATAGTTTTTTTCTGGAGAACTCAGCAGACGACTAGCATATTCAATAGGATGTTCTTCATCTTTCTCTCCCTGGAGTAAAACTGCTCCGATGGCAACATTGTTAGCATCTGTTCGGATGACAAAAGGCTTCGTTCCATCGGCTTGTTTAAGAATCGGTGGGCTTATTAATTTAGATTTCAGATCTTGAAATGCCGTTTCTTGTTCTATTTCCCATTTCCATACGGCCTTCTTCTTCGTTAAATCAGTAAGAGGTTTGGCTATTTGGGCAAAGTTTGGAATATATCTACGAAATCAGGAACAGGTTTGAACAAAAGATTGTACTTGCTTCACAGTTTTCGATGACTTCATGTTTGCAATGGCAGCGGTCTTTTCTGGATCTACAGATACACCATCTTTAGTAATGTAATGGCCTAAGTATTTCACTTTTTGGCAGCAGAAGTGACACTTTTCTCGATTGGCGTTTAGCTTGAATAACGATAGACGTTTGAAGACTTGTTCTAGGTCTGTAAGATGTGTTTGGAAGGTAGGAGACAGCACGATGATGTCGTCCAAATATGATAATGCCAGGACATCCTTCAGTCCGGAAAGTACTTTATTTATAAGTCTAGAAAACGTAGCTGGCGCATTACGAAGTCCGAAAGGCATTCGTTTGAATTTATAAATTCCGAAGGGACAAGTAAAAGCAGTTTTGATTTGATCTTCTTCTGCTACATTTACCTGATGATACCCAGATCTTAAGTAAATAGTTGACATGTAAGGGGTAGGCTTTGCTTCGTTCAACAAATCATCTATACGTGGCAAAGGATAAGTATCTGGAACGGTGTAGGAGTTTAGCTTGCGATAATCGATGCATAACCGTATTTTACCATTTGGTTTGGTGATCAAGACCACAGGAGAGGCATAAGGACTTTCGCATTCCTCTATAATACCTTTCTCTAGAAGAGAGTCAATTTCCTTTTTCAACAGCTCTTTCTTGCTTGGGTTCATCCGATATGGAGGAACTGAAACGGGAGGACTATTTCCTGTATTGATGTGGTGTTCAATGAATGGCGTAGCTTCTCCCCCTAGCTGAAAATTATTCTCGTATTTTCTCAACAAATCATTGAGTTGTAGTCTTTCATGAGGACTTAGGTTTTGTCCCTCATCATCTCGCAAGTCGCAAGAATTCACTTCTATGCTTTTTACTGGCTCAGGACATTGTGCTTCGAGGTCCACTCCAAATGGATACACCTGAAGAGGGTTGTCATGGAAGAACCAACATCTATTCTTTAGGTCAAGGACGATGCCTGCTTTTTCAAGGAAGTCATATCCAAGGAGGGTTCTATTTCCTTTCGATTTCGGCAGAATCAGAAATTTCGTTACAATGTCTCTTCCTTCAATATTCACGACTACCTCTGATGTGAAGGCTTGAGTTGTTGTGAATTGTCCATCCGCGAGAAACATGGTGATGGTTTTACTTGTCATCGGTACTTGTTTCTCCTGAAATATTTTATAAAGTCTTTCACCAGCAACCGTACAACTTGCACCAGTATCTGCACATACGCGAGCTCTTTGTCCACAAATGGTGATGTCGATACAAGTGATAGTTGTAGGCATATCTACATGCGTAGCAAGCATTTTCAAAGAGTTTGCTTGGAAATCATTTCGTCTGGTAGGCGTTGAACAGTCGGGACATTTTGATTTTATAAATCCTGGTTTACCGCACCCATAGCAAGTCAAAGGAGGGCGGTTATCTTGTCTTTGTTGCTTCTCGACTCGATATGGAAAGTTTTTACTAGTCGTTCTTTGTACATCTTCTTTGGTTCTGGAAGGATAAATAGGTTTCAGTGGAAAGTTCTGCTTCAAATGGGGTTGATTTTTAATCTTTGAATTTTTAACACGGACAGCTTCGTAATCGTCTAATAACTGCACCAGTTCAGATGACGACTTAATTTTTCCCCAACGATCGACGAAGTGCTCTTTGACATCATTACTAACTCTACGTTTCAGTTGATCTGTAAGAACAAGATCTTTCAGCGATTCGTAATCAAAAACCGCAAGGCTCTGAAGCCATTCTTCTAGGTAGTTTCTTAACTCATACGCAAAGTCTTGCCATAAAGTCCCAGTTTGTTTTTGGTGAGTAGTCAGCTTGATTCGGAATGCTTCCGCATTTAACTTAAATCGTTGAAGTAGAATTTTCTTTATATAAGTATAATCTTCTAGTTTTTCCTTGGGTTCTCGCAGAATAATTTGTGAAATGTTAATGGGAAGAAGAGGTAGGAGGTGCGTTATGTAGTCTTCTTCTTTCACGCGAACTTTCTCACATTGTCTTTCAAAAATTTGCAAATAGGCTGCAATGTCAGAAGTCTCTGTGAAGTTTGGAAGTAAATGTTGGATTTGTTCACTGGGTACTACATTTAAAGTGGAGGAACCGTTAGAAGGATTTGAGCTAGCAGCTGCAAGATTTACTTTTAATCGTTCCGTTTCAAGTATCAATTCTTGTTCCTTCCTTTTGAATTCTTCTATATCTTTGCTTTCCTTTTCTTTTTGCTGCCTAGTGTCGACAATAGTTTCTAAAAGAGTTTTGGTGAAAGTCATAAGACGTGGATTTGATTATTAGATCTCGCAAATCAACAACACGCATAGAATCATTTGCTGTTAGACCTAATTCGTACGCGAGTGTTCTTAGATCCTCTTTCTTTGCCTTTGCAAGGTAAGCCATCTTGGAATGAGGGATCAGAGGAGAGGATAAATTAGCTTGATAATTACGGAAATTTGATATAAAATGTCCTAAAACTATTTACATTCACATACAAGGAATATGTATTAAAACTAAAATAAGAAAACTTTTGGCGAGTTCTAACAAGGTTCAGCACAAAATTAATATCTAATCATATACAAAAACAGATGTACATCAAGAACAAGAACAAAATTTCAACACTCTTGGTTATATACTTTTGTCGTAACATACAATTATAAAAATTTTACTACATTATGTTCTTTAACTTTAAACATAAGTGATAGAGAAAATTGAATGTATTTTCAACTGAAACGTTAACAAGTAAAATTTAATACACAAAATAGAGTCAATGTTTGAAAAGAAAAGAAAAAAAATTATTGTAGTTGAATTTCAATGTGGATCACATAAAAATGTTTAGTTTCATAGTTTAAAATGAATATCAATTGTATCTTTAAACAGATTGAAATAATACTTATAAACAAAATCAATTAATATCAAAAGTGGTACAATAGCAATTTAAATTGAAAGTGCTCAGACAATTAAACTCTTAACTTAATACTCATCAAAATAATATTGCTCGTAAATTTTCGTTACTACCAGGAAATTGTTAATAACACATTTACTAAAATATCGTTTACTAGAAATGATAACGCAAAACA
Source organism: Argiope argentata (assembly GCA_026289955.1). Taxonomy (NCBI): domain Eukaryota; kingdom Metazoa; phylum Arthropoda; class Arachnida; order Araneae; family Araneidae; genus Argiope; species Argiope argentata. Next base: position 4,611,480 of record JAOUZG010025848.1, read on the forward strand.
TGTACTATTTAATTTATAACTTTTAAAAGAATTCTCGAAGTATTGTGCAAAATCAAAACAGAAACAAATATTCATTTAGGCAAAAAAAATTGTTTGCGATTATATGAAACAGAGTAGAGTTCTCAAAAGGATTTCTGGCGTTATTAACCAATAAAGATAATAAAACAATTTTCAAAGACAGCATGAGTCATATTTATTCATGAGCATATTCGAAAGTAGCAAAACAAAATAAAATAAAAACGGCAGTCTCATTCATAAAATGTGACGCCAGCACATCTGCGTCTACGATTTTATTTTTTTTTTACTGAGAGGAGGGGAAAAACAATTTCCGTTCTGAGAGCGAGAATCGAAACTCACATATTTAAATGTATCAATTTATTCAACATATATCATATAAAATAGACACCTTGTGAAAACTGTGGAGGATGTAATAATCAATTCAAAATACACACAAACAACAACAAAAAAATCAAATTTACAACTCTTGATTAAGAAAGCCGTTGCTTTTTCTAAAATGATTTATGTAAATTATAATTACTTTTACTGTAATAAGTTAAAAGTATTTAAGAATCAAAATAAACAATAACATAAAAGATACTTATCAAATTCTTTTTGCTATGATTAGCAGTATGCTAGCAGCATACGACAATATTCCAGAACATGGGAATCACTTTGACCGGTAGTCAATCTGAAAACAAAAGTGAGCCGATATGCTAGCAGCACACGACAATATTCCAGAACATGGGAATCATTTGGACCGGTAGTCAATCTGAAAACAAAAATGAGCCGATCTCCAGCAACTAAACTTAAACTCGGGGTATAAGCTTTTTAAAATCCAAATTGGAATTCCTAACATATTTCACTGGTCCAAAACGTTGGGCGTCAGAAATTATATAACCGTTTGTCTTCAATAACTACCACGGCTAGCTTTTAACATTATTTATTTGCAGACATTCACTAAACATAAACACATACACAAACAGTTATATAACAAAAGGGACAACATAACGAAGACAATTAAGACATTTACGAAAAACAAAAGACAATCCTCAATCGAGACCCTCTCTCTATGTTGGCTGGAGGTCGACTGACTATGGTGGCTTAGGCGGATAGACTGATCTAGGTGGCGCTGATGTTTCCTCTAGGTGACGTTGCCACAGTTCCGTTACAAACTTACGAAACATCGATTAGTTTTCTAAAGAGATATATATAGCGATTTTTTTGTTAAATTTTTTTATGACCTGCTAAAAGAGTTTAATCTACTCCAGTAGCATCGAAGATAATTCTGAAGCTCTAGTTATTCAATTCTTCGGCACAGAAAATAATAATAATAAGGAATCTAAAATCTACAAAGTCTAAATCAAGCTTAAATGCCATTTCAGATTTTCCATTTACCGTCCCCCCCCCCAATACAAAGAATTAGTGAACTCTTAAATGAAATTTTTTGAAGATTCCATCCCTCCATTTGATGATTAACGGCTGTTGATAAAATTTAACACTTTATTCGTTTCCTAGACTATTCCATTCCGGATTTTAAAAAATGTTCCATTCTCGTCGTGCCTCATTTCATTGTGTGCAATGCTCAAAAGGGATGACCATATGTCAGTACCATAAAGTTTTCAAATTTATGGTACTGAAATATTTTATTTATAAAAGGCATGAATTTTAGAATTTCAATTTAAAATAAATTTATGTTTATTCGGATATTAAATTTTAACTTTTGGGACACCCTAATATAAGACTAGCGATATTATTTTATTATTTAATAATTTTAATGCATCCTAAAGATTTTTAATTTTAAGTTAGAGACCCTCTCGTCAAAGAATTAGAAAATTCGTCTGAAATGCAGAAATAAATTCAGCAATTAAACACTCCGTGGAAAGATGTTAAATAAGAAAGCCGCCATTTCCTTCAATGAGTCTCATTTGACAAGCTTCTGCATCCTGGGCATTCGAGTCCTGCCATTTTTCTTTCGGAATTTCTTTGAACATAAAATTGCTTGTAGGATGCAAATTCACAATTAAGTGAGTAATGTGAATCTACGATTAAAAAAATAAAATCGTTAAAATTGACACACTAATCATTGTTAGACCTAGAGTACATAGTTTCTAGAGAACCAAAAATTAGCCCTATCTATGTATTTTTAAAAATAAAGTAATTTCTTTTCGTGTCATTCGGAAAACCTTGTCCACTCAATACGAAATTAAAATAAGGGCAGAGACCAGGCCTAGTCTTAAGAATTCTAGCCGCTACTCAGTGATTTTGGCTTCCTTTATGCAATCTCGCATTTTATACTTGAGGTTAATTTATCTGGTATATATGCTATCATCTTTTCAGGCAACAAGAATTAATAAACATCTAAATAATTGAATTTTTATAAATTTGATTTCCAGTTAAAATCCGAAAAAAGAAGCATATCAAAAATAAGTTACGTTGCCTCAAAGAAACGAATAAATTTGTTTCGATTTTAAATTTCTATCAACAATGATGTATTAATATTTAAAAAAATCATTTTCGGTATAAAATGGCAAAAACTCTACTAATGAACACGAAGCAAAAGCTTCTAGTGCACAGGGCGGCTAATAGTAAATTCTAATTTCACAGAGACACACGTAGAATAGGAGAAACGCTTTAACTAATTTAAAAAATTATGCTATATTAAGCGTAGTTGAGATAATTATGAAATCTACATTTTAAAAATAATTCTCAGATCTTGTCAGCCATACATAGTATAATATTCTTATCTGCCAAAGTTTTAAACAAACAAGCAAAAAAGATATATTTTTCTGTAACCAAAATTATCAGACTAGTGAATTTCATTCCTCCAGATCCTTAAATGGTCGCCTTCAGAGAAGGCCGCAGATTCACGTGACAGCCATTAAAATGTTCCTTTGCATAACTCGGCCAGTTTTCAATGCCAGATACCCGAATTTTTTCTGTTTAAAATTTTTAAGAGACAGATGTATTTGACTAAATGGATCGAGGAAACGCACGGATTATATAAGCATTTAGATTTCGTAATTCTGTCTGAAACATATTTATTGTCTCAAGCAACATAAAGAATAAAGTTTGCGCCATTTAGAATATTTTTTTCGTTAGGAAATATATTTCGGCATAGCAGCTCTAACTATGTTTTACGTTCCGTTGTACGGACACTCTGCAAAACCATTCGATAGTCCAAAAACGCGGGAGCTAAAAATAAGATATTTAGCTTCAAATATTTACTTAGATTTGCAACAAGCATCGAAAGAGCGCGGACGAGAAGTCTTTTCCGCTGCATGCACGAGTCTCCCAAATACGACGAGCCATGCAGGAGGGACTGTGCCACCGGATTGCGATCAGGTCTTCTACGGGCCTCTCTGCCTCACCACAGGATCTTCGTACGCACGAGAAAAGATGAATGCAAGGATTTCGGCACACGATCTTCATAGATGAGTCAAAATTTTCACTCAATTGTTTAAGGAAACAGGACATAGCGCTTTCAACTGGGACAAAGTTAAATCCGAATTTCAGCTGTATTAGAAAGCACCCGTGGTGATCAGATAGTCGAGTATGAATGGTCGCTAAAATTATTAATTATATACTATATGTAACTTTCTTAATGGCTTCTTCAACAAAATATTTTCAAGTTTCATTTAAAATTACGCCTTCTGTTCGTTTTGACATGCAATTCTTTCATATTCTGTCAGCTCCTCTAAAAAGTAGATGTACTCTTCTATTCTTGCCTTTACACAATTCAAAAAATAGCAGAACGTAACATATGGTAAAATACAGCATTTTAAACTTGTTAATAATATTTTAAATATAAAAAAGAAATGTCCGAATGATGCAAATATATTTCTAGTTTTTTAAAGTCTGTTTTTCCTAATAATGGTTTGTGTTAAAGATAGAATCTTAATTCACCTATTTTGCCCGTTCGATTATTTTTTATATTAATACCAATAGTAATTCGAAATGCAAAGCAAAAAAAAAACCATCTGTAATTTTAATAGCGACTTTCATCCATAAATTTAGTATTCTTCCGGGATTCTTACGTTTTGTATTATTTTCTTAGTTTTAAATAAAATTATAATAGAAAATATTGCAACGTACTGTCAAGTTATATTCTCTAAAACATGTACGCGCCTAGCTCAGTAGCTCTGCCGAAAACGGATGATCCTGTAGAGCACCAAGGTACGGAAAAGAGCACGCAAACACACTCTCTAGTCACTTGTGGCGCCAGCTGATTCATCGGGATTCTCCAGCAAAATATTTCTAGCTTCTAATTTTGATAGTCAAATTAATTTATACCATTAAAAATTTTACGCCATTATGCATTTTTACCAAGCGTCTCTTTAATTTTCAGTCAACTTCCGTAAAATGAATCTTGAAGTGGAAATAATTAAGCTTCAATTAATATAAAAACATTTTGCTGAAATCAAACTTGTTTTTTTAAATAGGCTTCAGAAAACTCGTTCAACATTGAAGTCTTATGTGCACTACAGAATATATTTTAAAATTTAAACAATATCTCAAAGAATTATTCAATAAACATTTTTCTAATTCATAAAAAAATTAATTTCCACTTTTACTTTCGAAAGAAGTAATAAATAATGTAAATAATAACATTTTATTTTGTTTCCATTTATAAATAAACTTTTGGGAAAATTATCTGATTCTCATACAGTCCTTAGGAATCATTCAGTGAAATATTCTTGACACTCCTTTTAAAAAATAAAAAAGAAACCCTGTTTATTTTCTGTGAGCAAATCTAATCGTGTTATGAAGTTATGCATATCATTATTTTGGAACAATCGATAGTTTCATAGATTTAGATTAATCAACTTGAATGATCTCAGGGCACCGACTGTCGTAAATTTTTTAGAGTCAGTAAAAAAAAAGTGCTTTTTAAGAAATAGTAACATATAATTTTCATAATCCACTTAATTTCATTCTTTTAGAACCTTTTTTGAAAATTTAAAATGCAATTAGAATATTCTACTATATAAGTCATCGAACCGGGGGTCTCCGTAAAGACATAAAATTCGTAATTCACCAGGATATCTACTGACTCATTAGTACTCAGAGAATAAATTTCTTACTAGATGTGTATACCTAGCTCCTGACTGATCAGAAATCAGGTGTTGGGTTCTGAAGAGATTTAACTTCCTGCGTACATCTACCATATTTGTCTTTAATGATACAGAATAATCATTGAAACCTTTTTCCAGCACATATCTTTCGGGGAAATGTCATGATGTTTATATGTTTTTGATATATATATATATATATATATATATATTGACAATTACATTTTTCTAGGTTTCACTTGCAGCAAACATGAAAATATTTTAATTAAAATTTTTGAAGCAAGGGAAAAAAAGGCAAAATATCGTATGTTTTTTGATTAATTAAAATTGAAAAAAATCGTTCAGAGGTCCACATTCGCAATCTCTTAAGTAGCAGTAGAGCTCTAACACACAAGCGCGCAGACGCAGAGCAAAGATAACGGAAAAGGAAAGGGCAACAGGACAGGAGATGCTGTTCTGTGTCGTGACAGATACGTTGTCACAGCACGCGCTCGTATAAATGTAGTGATGTGTGTAGTAGAAAATAAGCATTGCAAATCATTTTTCAAAATATCTTTGTAAACCTTATTGAAATGAGAGGAAGGAATGTTGTCAGTGAAAGAAAAACTTTTGAATTTCAAAATGTCATAAAAATTGTTTCTCTATGTCACATTTATGACATATAACAAATTTAATGTCAAAATTATTAAGATTTTTTTAATATATAATTTCTAGTCATAATAAATTTTTAAGAGTCATTTCACACCGAGCACTTATTACCCATGGAATAGCAGCTTCCCAAAATCTGTGCCTCTAAATTGAATCTGTAAGTGTTTGAATGACCCTTTTTGAAGTCTGAAGAATATGCTGCAAAGATTATTACCAAAGCTCTCAGTACATTCTATTCTTCAACACGATAATGCTTCAATCTACGACTCTTCATCTAAAAAGTAGAATGAAATTTAAAATGAAAATTAGAAAATGAAGTAGAATTATAGAATTGGCAATTAAAAAGTCCCAACCTGTGGGGCTTTGCGTTTAAATTTTTGGAATATAATGATTTGTGATATTTATACAGGTGGGATTCAGGTGATGATTCACGCCAACAAATATGAGTTACCATATTCGATAGAAAATGCCTGGAAAATATTCGTAAAAAGTTTAAAAAAGATCTATGGTCTCTATGTCATCTCGATCGGTATATATATATATATATATATATATATATATATTCATTTTTAACCGACTCTATTTTATTTTCCATTATTCCTTCTGTGTTAAAATAAATATTCAAAATTGTAATGAATAAAAATGAAATATATATATATATTTAAAATAATATATATATTTAAAATAACTTCAACTATTGTAGTTATTTCCGATCTTATTGTTTTATAATGGGGCTGCAACAAATAATTTCCAATTTACAAATGTGTTTTTGTTGGCCGTATCTTTTTTTCCACCACTGTAAGAAGTCATAAATGCTGAAATGTCACTTGAAAAATTAAAAGCATTTATATACCGGCATTTTAAAGATATTTATATCAATTTTGCAGTTTCTGCTTGCTTCTGTAAAAGTTCACAAAAGTAGTGATAACAACAGAGTGAAAAAAGTTTTTTCCAAATTTATATCGCATTATTTTACAATTATTCCGTAATGAGGAATTTTTTTTACACATAATATGAAATGGCCAACCAGTAAGCAAAATTTAACAATTATGCAAGTGTTAATGAAAAATTTATAAAATAGCATATTAGATAGAAAAATCATAAAATACTACCTAAAATTTTTAATATTGATGTTTGAATTCATTTAATATTCAATATATTTAAATGTTTTGTGATATAGAAAAGTGGGAAGGTTTTTTTTTAAAGTGTCACTTAGCTTAAATTTTTAAGAAATTATATGTACCTTGTAAATTCTGTGATTCGCACGTAACCTGATGTCTAATGGCACATAACAAAAACTCTTTTGTAAATTAAGATTTAATAACGACTTTTATAAATTAACGAAAACTTCTTAACGAACCTTATTTTACTTAATCAATTATCATAAGTTCTCTTCTTCCACTACCGAAAAACTCGCCTGGTTTCTATGGCAACCAATCAATTCTGAAGCCTTTCGGAGGCATGAAAAGTATTTTTTTGGAATTCCTCGAGGTTATAGAGGTGATTTAGAGCTGAGAATTACGAAGAATTCCCATCGGTATTCCACGGAACAGCATTCTATTTGCTTTGCAGAATGTGAGAACAACTTGGCACTTAAAACAGTCATTACCTGGAATGCTTTTGAGAATCCCCCTCCTCTCATGGTCCTTCAGGTTGACGATGTTGTATCGTCCAAATAAAAGAAATGCAGATGGTAGTGAAACTTAAAATGATAGTAAATTTTTTCATTCGAGAAAATGTTGTTAGAGAATTAACTACATCATGTCCCTTTTAAATATTTTTATTTTCGTATACGAAGCAAAAAGAAAAATTTTCCGTTTTATATAAACACAGTATACTATCATAATTTTTAACCGCCGTCAGATGACGAGGACGGCACCTGAGTTGGCACCTCCCTTTTTGATTTTTCGCATCACACCAATGGAAGAGCGTTTGGCTTCGACTTATTTAACGTATGTCAGACCTGCTTCGGCGAAAGCGTCTCTTGAATCTGGAGTCTTTCGGTTTCGGAGCCGAGGGCTCACCACCCAGCCACCACGGCCGTAATTTACAAACTGAGACAAAATTCAGTACGGAAATTCAGCATTCATAATGTGAACACCAATGAAATTTTGTACCAAAGAAATGAAGGTCTGTCCTTTCAGAAGCATGTAAACGCGATAACTCAAAGGAGCATTGACTGAAATATATCTCATTTTGTTAAGTTCTGTGTCAAATTTTGATTTCATTCTGTTGGGAAAATACCCTCTTTTATTGGGCGGGAGCTTTCTTCGAGAAAGAGAAAAGTTAGGCGAAAGTCTTCCATTACTACGAAAACGAAACTATCTGTCGGTCTGATATGGAAAAATGGATGCTTCTCAGCCGGCATATTCTTCTGCTATGATCATTTCAGCAAGAGATGAGAACGATTACAAATGTATTCAAAACATTTCACAGATTGAACCATTGAATCTTCTTGGGTAGGTAGCTCATGCTCTAAGAAAGCGTTTCCAAAATTTAAATTAGATTTTTGATCAAATAAAACTTATTCTGAAATTTTCAGCGTTTCCTTTTTAATAATTTCCGATGCAATAACTTTCAACATTAAGGTCCAGGAGTCCCCACGTCCATTTTATTTGGGTGCCACATTTTTTGTTAATTTTAAATATTTTTCGAAATTTTTAATCCAGCGAATTATCAGGTTGCGAATAATGTGTGTTAATATTTTATTCGCTCTCGAGCGAATGACTTAATATTAGAATATATTAAATATTTTCAGTTTATTAATAACTAATACTTCAACATATATAAAAGCATAGAATTTGTAAAAAATTATCATGCATTAAATTAATACTCCTGTTATAATTACCGTGTCGTAAAAATCGAATGCAAATATAACATAATGGCTTTAATCCCTTAGTTATTCGATTATGTATGTAAAATCTAAATGCATCTAAACTTAAGTTTTTCAATCGGAACTAATGTTTTGAAACCTGGCTACGAAGCAAATCGTTCATTGAAAAGCTCTCATCAGTTTTAACTCTTAAGAAATTAGAAGAGGTGAGGTAGAGCTAAACTTTGCCAATTTAGCGACGGGGATTTTCCTATTATTTAAAAGATAATTCCGAATATCTCTATTTTAAAGAATTCACTATAAGTGATGGTGACCATTTTTTAGGAAAAAAATATTCTGAAGAATGGTTACCACTATTGGAATGAGCAATAAAACTATTTGTTTCAATTTCTGTGATAGAAAATTGAAGAGGCATCTTTACATTTAAATGAACGAATTCTGTTAAACAAGGACCAACGTTAAACGTAAAAATACACGAGGACTGAAATCCACCTCCAGATACTTTTCACACATGTAGACAAAATTAATTTCGAGCTTTTAGTTTCGTTCTATTAACGTCCCGTTTTAGAGCAACACTAGGGTTATTTCTGGATGAACCTCACAACTTTAAGCCACGGTCAGATGGCGAAGATGACACCTGAGCTGGCATCACCCTCTCCAAATTGCCAAATCGCTCCAGCGGGAAGAGGTTTGGCCTCGATGAATTTAACGTGCACCAGACACATTTACGCAACGGATTTTCACAAGTCGCGTGTCTCGAACCTGAAATGCTTTCATTCCGAAGCCAAGGTCAGGCTCCCGCGTCCTCTTTTTTCCCGAGCAGTTTTCTGCCTGCAGTACAATAACGTCAAGGGCACTCGGCACGTAAAGCGAAACTCGATGTATCCTTTTCAATTTACCTCAATAGTGACAAATGAATTAATGGCAAATTTACATCCCCAAGCTGTGCTTTAAATGCCGACAACAAAAATTTCATCAGCATTTGCATCCAAGTTTCATGCAATCATTCATCCTCTGTTTCTGGAAAAGAGCAATGATTTTAAGGAAAAGCAACTATCCCCCCTCCGAAAGTGCGCAATCTGCATTTGTGAATGCTTCTCCGCCGCCCATTCGGCTCGGAAGATTCCAGCGCCTGAAGTCATACTCGCAAAGAGTTTCCATCCCGCTCGGAATACACGCAAGCATTTCATAGAGACAGAATTCATGAGAGGACTCTTTGAAGAGTGAAGAATGTGTCATTTAACATTCTTGTACTCCCGGAATGTAAAACCGCCACTCCTTCCGCTGCGGAGTTTTAATGGAATCTTACCGGAAACAAGGCCTCCTTCGCATCGGCTTTCGTAAGTCGGTTGGATGGGGGGGGAGACCTAAAACCGAGTGAGAGTCGAATTTTTCAGGAGAGATACAAATTAAAGCTCCCGACAATTTAGGTTTTGGGAACAAAATGTGTTAATACAGTATTTATATAAGAAATGAAACAATTTTTGAAATAATTGTTCGTGGGAGCAAATTTAAAACTTTAAAATAATATTAGTTATTATAGTGTTGCTTTAAGTTTTAAAATTGCTTAGTATAAAATCGGTTGCAGATTGCAGATTGTCATCTGTATTACAGAACATTAGAATTTCCATTGAATATCCAATTATAAAAACCTTTAAATATATTATTTATTCTTTTATTCCAAAATATTTTCCTTAGAATGTATATTATTTTGGGATTAAATTAACAAAATTTAATGTTATTTTGGAACTAAACAATTAGAATTTATAAATATTTTATAAAAATTATAGTCTAATCTTTGGGTCGCGTTTAAATTTCAAAAAGGAAGCTATAAAATGAAAGCTTCTCGCAAAAGATTTTTTTTTAATATTTCGCTTTAATTCTTTAAAAAATAATTATAAGAAAAATAATGAATTAAAATAAATAATTCAACAAAAAGTAACAACTAGATTCACAAAGAGTTTTGGATACGAAATTCTATTAGCGGTGATAAAAAAAAATACTCAAATTCATGGCTCTGTTTATTATTATCGCACACTACAATGATGAGTGAGTGGCTGGCTTCAAAGATGCGTTGAGAAGAAAAGGAGTTTGAAACCGAGGCGAAGAGATAACACACAAAATTGCGATGCTTATTGCTGATCACTTTTCAAAATACTCATCTTATATCCCGCCATACCCATCAATTCACGTGAGCAGGTTTAATTTTTTAAAAAGATGTACTCAATTATGGTCTAATGCTCATTACAAGGAAATTAAAACCCAATCAACTCTCGCAGATGCTCATATTTACTTTTCACTCTCATTAACGGCAAATAAAGGATGGCTTAGGAGCGTTAAAAAATCACATAACAGAAGAGTAATTTCTCCCGTTTCCTGCTATAATTTAATATTTGCATTTTGGCAATATCTTTTAAAAACGTTTTTAAATAAAAAAAGTTATCAAAATATCAATTTAATCTTAAATCAACTTAAAAAAGTAATCTTTAGATAATCAAAATTTTATATCGACATAATTAAAAAAATTATTATTTTAGTTGGAATATTTTATGTAAAACCAAAGTAATATTCAAATAGAAAATGAAAAAATTAATCAATTTACAAAATAAGATTCCCTGAAAAGCAAAAATTTATAAATTTCATGATAATAATCGTAGAGAAAGTAAAAAAGTGAATATTGGTAAAAGAAATCTTAACAATTTTTAACAATATTGAATTGCACATGTTAAAACAAGCTCGGAAGAACATGATAAACAAAAACCTACGGAAAAAATCCCATTCCTAACTAACAAGCCTATTTATAAGAACATTTGATAAACAAACAAATAAATAGTTATAATTAATTCGCAATAAAGATTACGAAATATTTTGAATGAAAACTAATAACTTTTCAATTAACTATTTAATGACTTTTCAATTAATAAAATCGAAATATAATTGTGGTTTTATTATGTATCTGAAATAGCATAAAAATTAAGCTAAAAATAGCCTTTTTTTTGAATAATCTATTATTATAGAGAATAAACTCGTCATTTGAGATAAAAATATATATCTCTTTTGTGTTGGAAAAACAGTGTCATGAAAATTAATAAACTTAATGCCTTTTTTTCCTCATTTTCCAAATTAATACATGGAAAAGATATTAACAATTAATACTATTCTCATGAAATAATATTTTTAAAAGAGTTATCTAAAACACCAGAGAGAAACTTCTATGCAAGTTGGGCGAATGAAGACTCAGAAGATCAATTAGGGATATCAAGATAATTGTTTAAAAATAATCAGTTCTTTAAACTTGTTATTTAGTGCGTGAGCCTTATATTATTTTCGTACAATTGTATAAAAATAATTCAAGGATTAATCTGATTCCCGTTTATCTTATTGAACAAACGTATGACATTTATGCGATTAAATTTCAAGTCAAAATTAATTCTAAATCGTAATTTCTTTCCTAATAAAATAATGACTACTGATTTCAGAAACATAGACATGAAACCACACTCACCAAGCTCGTCAATGATGGGGGCCATTCTAAGAGTCAATCCAACTAAAAGGAAGCTCAAGAGGATCAGCGAAAAAGCCACAACAACCACAGCCAGTCTGGCTCTTTTCGAATGCTCGAAATCTCTGCCCATCCCACTGCTTCTCTTATTGGAACTGTCCTCAGAGTGCAATCTTTGTCTTTTGCAACCACCCCCTCTGTGGCACTTATGAGTTTTTCTATCACTGCCATTCCTGACTCTACTAGCACCAGTGACCACATCGATGGCGAACGATTTTTTCTTTCGTTTCTTCTTCTTCTTTGGGGCAACTTCAGAAGTGTCCGGTTCTTTGGATGAAGGAGGTGTGGTCAGTAGTCTCGGGAATTCCTCCTCCCTAGTGAACCACAATGGTCCTCTGCCACCCACTTCGTAGTACTGATTTTCATACTGACTGCTGAGGCAGCTGGAACTATGACTTTTCGCAGAACATCTCGATTTACACTGACAGGGGATGTGCAAATGACAGGTGTCGGTCAGATAGTTCGCCTGCTTATTCGACATGATGATTTGTAAAATATTCACACTGAACGTTCTTGGCCACAAAGTTTAAAAGGACTTTTTTCAACATTAGTGTTCTCATCCTCATTCTTGCAAATCTAGTTCTTAAATGCAGTTCCAATAAATTTTTTTCACGTTAGAGTTTGCAGCTAACCCAAGCTAAGATCTGCAAAAGTTCAACAGCCTTTTTCTTTGGACAGCTTAAAAAATATTTTTTCGGGAAAATGTTCTCAATTACAAGCCCGAGGTGTTCTTTCTTTCATAAGAATTTATTTGACCTCATTTTTGAAGAACTGATAAGCTTTCCCTTTCAGTTGAGTAGTTTCGCTCCAGGCTACGGAACAGCCGATGTTTTCATGTTGCTTTCAAAAAGATTCGGCAAGCACTTCTTTCCACGGTACAGATTGTAAAGATGCATAATTCGAATATAAGCATATATACTCAAGCGACTTGTGGCAAGTTTCTTTTTTAAAACATTTACAGATGGAGATTTCGAGGGAGCTTTGAAAAATATTCTATGTATAAAGTTTTTAAGGTAAAATCTAAATATTTAGTGCATTGCTTGTAATGGGAAACTTCGCAAATAGGTTTTCGAAATTCAATAAAATGAGCATTTTATCACATTCGAGCTAATTTATTACTAGAAGGATATATTTCTGATATGTTAATGGATTAGTAAATGAATTATAGTTTCAAAAATACTCTGAAAAATTGAAACTATGTAGCTGAAGATTCATGCTACGAGTTAATCCAGATAAAAAATGGTGAATAATAACTTAAATATTTTCAGGAAATATACTTTTACGGCTTTCTACAAACATGAAAACGATCAGTAACTATTATAATCATTCTATAGCAACAATCCTTCCAGAGATCCAACTGGCTTTAAACAGTTTATGAATTTCCGAATTTATTGAAATACGATTATTCATCATTAATTGATTTATCATCGCTTCTTTATGAGCATCGGAAAAAAATGTTCGACAATAAGAACATTTAAGAAAATGATTGTCGAAATAAATTTAAACCCGTGTAAAAACAAATAGAAAATGACTAGCTGAAAATAATGGAATTAATTTTACCCCAAAACTACCCTAAGATTGTCGAGAAGGCATCATTAAAAGATGTGAATATTTTACCTCAATGAGCAAGACAGCAACGTTCCAAATGAGAACTTGTAGAATCTCTTAAAAATAAGTGAGGTGAACTTGTAAGTACAATAATATATTCTAAATTAATAAAAAAATTATGATGAATTCATTATTTTTCAGGAAAATTCAAGGTATTATAAGATACTTGAACAGATATGTCAGAGCTCAAAATTTTAAATGCAATTTCTTTGACTGAAACTTGATTAGATTTAATGTTTGGTGTAAAATTAAATAAAATTACAAAATGTTATTTCATCATTATCAAAATGGGGGTCTTAAGATATGTACAGTTCATCTGGAGTATAAGTGAATCCAATATTGGCCATCATCCCAGATAACGTATTTTCAATTACTTCACAAATAGAATAACACACAAATGCTATCATTACATTGAAAATAATAATTGCTAATACCATACGAATAAAAAGATCTAACATTGTTGCTATTTATTGTTCTTAACTCAATAGGCAGGAAAAAAGTCCTTAAGTGTTCCACTTTCAAATCAGAAATAACAACTGATTACCAATACAACTAATTTGTTAGTCTTTCGATATCAAAAATTTATAAAAGAGAATAATTCATTCAATACTTTAATGCATCAAAGTAGATTCATTTAATTAGTCTTGCGCAGATTGATGCTCGACTCGAGTGATTAAAATTCTAAGTAATAAGAATGTTACATTTTCAAAGCATCAAAACCATATGGTTACCTGAGCTTCACAAAAATCTTCAAGTAATGTCCTCCAATTTCTTTCTACCCTTAAACATTCATTAGACGATTGAAAAGAACCATGCCGCTTGTAATCGTCAATAATTGGTCATGTTTTTTAAGCAATGCTACGATGGGCACATTTCATTTATTGGAAAACTTTCGATTTTGAATATCAATAATCCACTAATTTCTCTTTCTTTTCAAATACTTAATACATCACTCAGGCGAATCATACCACTCATCACCATCAATTCATAAATTCATCCATCCAAACGAGTGGATGACTGATCATCCACTCTTAGGGGAGAGAACTAAATATCGCCATATCTCGAGACCTTTTGATGTACGATCTGTTTCCGTATCACCAGTTGCATTAATCACTCTCACTACATCACTCGTTCAACAAGTCTGTTTTCCTCGCCTCAAAAATTATATTAAATCACAATTTTTTCATCTTGGAATAAAAGATTCCAGATCTCGTGGACACTGGTGGTGAAAAGGATCCACAGCCAGGGAGATTTTGCCTAATGTAGCTCAGTCAGAGTTAAAAACAGCACTATACTGTCGACCAAAAAGTAAAATATTGTATTCAGGAGCGTGGAAATATCCACCAGCGGATCCCTAGGCAAGACGATCCTTATCGATCTGCTCATGCGCTTCCGTGATGTGTGACGTCACTGTGTGGGATCAGCATCCCATTGGACTGCTGTAGAAAGGTAATCTTCGCATTCTTCTTACCACGGCTTGTTGTTGCCCCTGCCTCCCCTTTTCAGTAGCCCGAATAGAACAAATGGGGGTGGACAGAGAGACAACCACATCAATAGGCCCGGATAAATACAAAAATAATGGAATTTATTTGCCTCTTTTCTTTAAGAACGTGCCGAAAAGAATGCTTAGGGTCAAGAGGAAAGGAATATGACATTGAAAATAGCTTACTTTTTTTAAAAACTATCAATGGAACTCGGGGTAGTATCATTTCCTTAAAAATAGGAACAGCAGCATTATCACAGTGTTATCATTTTATGTTTATCATCCCCAATTTTTGCTGCTTTTTTGCTTTATTTTAGAAATATATCTGTTATTTTTTTTAAAATTCTGTACCGAAATAAATTATGAGCAGAAATATGAGAGTCGACAAACATTTTTTAATTGATTATAAAAGCACTTCCAAAATTCCAAAGTTGAATCGAATGATTGAATGAATTTCAAATATAGAAATAAATAAGCAATAAAAGAAATGTCAAATTTTGATTTCAACTATTTAAAGTTTTTCTTCCAAAATCAAGAGTAATAAAGCAAAGAAATAAAACGCGAATTAATAATTTAAGCAAAAAAGATAATGAAACATTCAGATGATGGCGCACCAACAGTTCTTCGCAGTCAAAATCAAGAATACGATTTCAAAATGCATCTTTCCACGCTGTGCCACAAATGAATAAAAAACATTGACAATCGATTTATGCATGAAACCAAACAGTAGCTCAAATTAAAGAGAATCCATAACGTTACAAGCCCATTTTATATATTGGCTATTTCAACCTTTCCTTCAAGTTTCTACGAACCAAAGCAAAAATTCCGAAAAACCTGCATTTATTGTGACAGTGTTTTATATTAAAAGTAGCTCTAAAGTCGAACTACATTCTTACTCTTTTACAACTTTTGGCAGTTTTTCCTTAATATTAGAATGTGAATAAGTTTTATCCTATTTCTAATATGAAATGAATACACTATATTTACTGTTTAAACTATAATTTATTTTGCACTCTTCAGCTCTATTACCATGTGCCATCTACCAGGAAGGATCATTGTGTCTTCTTTCCAAAGCTGTGGTGTTTTAGACAGGAAATAATCTTTGAAGTCCCCCTTTTTTTTTCTGCTGCTGTAGGGCTTAGAGAATTTTTTTAAGAACAGAAAGAAGAAATAAACAGATGGGGCGAGATCTGGAGGGTGTCAAGGTGCGATAAAACATTCCAATCAAACTGTAAGAGCTTTTCACCTACCGCTAATACAGCATGCGGCCTAGCGTCGTCATGATGAGAAACAGCGCCTCCATCGGTTCATTCATTCTCGCCGGGTTTTTTTCTTGCTTGCCAGCTTTCAATTAATCCATTTGATGTCAGTATTTAGTAGAATTTATTGCCTCATCTTGAGAAAGGAGCTCGTTGGAAATTGCCGCATTCTAATCTCACCAAATGGAAAAAATAAATTTTTTGTAGTCCCGGCCTTGAGGCAGTTTAGAGTTCCGGGAAGACGGAAGCCGAAGATATAAACGGCTAATAGATAAGCCGGCATGTTTGCACAAGCAGATTCAGATATAGCCATGCATTGCAAGATAAGAAAGACGTATTTGGGACATCCAAATATAGTGATGGCGAAGCACTGGCAAGCACATCATTTTTGGCACGGGACTCAATATTTTGGGCACGCCGTCGGTCAAAGCGGTTTGCATTTTAGTTCACAATAACAAAGTTCGCTATGAAATGTTACGAACAAACGCTAGTGTTTCCATTCTATTTAAAAAAGGGCACGTATATTTGTACGGCTGTTAAAAATTCGCTTGCGTAGGAAGAAATTGATTTGAAAAGAAGTTTTGTGGTAACTAATGGTGGGAAAAAATTGTTTCACTAGTTTATTTCAAATAGACGCAGAATATTCCATTCTTGAACTACACATCATTATTCACCAAAAAGCCTTGTGTTCTAAGAGCGGTTTAACATTTCTTGATAATGTAATGGCGTTAGTCACAAAAGTAGGCAACCTCATACCGTAACAGGCTTTAAATATACGAAAGTTTAAGGTTTTGTTGGATGAAGTTAATTCGGTCTATAATTGCTTACTATTCTATAATAATGTTAACTAGTTGAGCCTCGGGAACGTATTTCAAAGATTTGTTGACTGTTTTCTAGAAATCAGACTGTTTCTGCAAAATGTGGGGGGGGGAATTGAACAATATCCACACTTGTTAGATATTATGTGGCTCTAAAAATTGATGTGTTATACAGATATATGTCAACCTTTCAATGAACTGGACGTAAAGAAGCTTCAAGGCTCAAGTAAAACAATTATCGTCATGATGAATCTCATTAT
>JAOUZG010025848.1:4629419-4652585 GCA_026289955.1 Argiope argentata
TCAATAACTTTTTCTTCGTATGGTTCTGGTTTTTCTTCGTTTCCCATATACATCGAAAATTTAGATGTACATGGGAAACGAAGAAAAACCAGAACCATACGAAGAAAAAGTTATTGAAGAATTTATTTCCTAATTGATTCATCAATTAAGGAATTTTCATCCAGATTTTCTTTTAAAGAAAAGTCGAAAACTCTCAAATTTATTATGTACTTTAATGTGACTTTTTTTGATAAACTGAACTTGTCCCAATTCGATTAGTTGGTAATTGAAGAATTTGAAATGAAACTGATTGATTTCCAGGCTAGCTCAATATGGATTCAAAAATTTATTCACACATGGAAAAAGTCAGGATTGAAAGATTACTAAGCAATAAAGGCAAAAATGCCAGTAATGAAATTTTGGAAGCATGGAATTCGATTCCAGACACATTTAATTGTTTGGAGAAGCTAGTTCATACTGTTTTAAACGTATTTTCATCTACCTATGCCCGTGAGTCCTTATTTCTAGAGATGAATAACGTTGAAAACTCTCTTAGAAACAGTTTGGGAGATGACTTTAATTCAACGTATCATTTTTCAATCGTAATAAAATTATTTGAAATCCAGTCTGCGAGAAAAGAAGTCACAACAACGTTGCTTCTATTTGAATTGCATATATAGCTAAAACCTTTACTACTATGCAGCACAAAATGGATTTTTTTTGTAGTAAATAAAGAGCTGTTAGCATTTAATTTCACTATTTTCCCAATAATCACAAGTAAACATCATTTGACGGCGCGTCTATCCGCCATTAAACATTTCTTTATAAGAAATGGCACGCTGATCACTAAAGATCCCCTTCTCTAATAGATACAAAACACACGGTCTTTTACATGCACATAAAAAACAGCGTCAAAAATCCCCTTTTTCAAGGTTTTGATGAGCTGCATGCTCGGATCTTCCCGAGTTTAAAGAGTGTATCGCCTCTATATGTCAGTATTTGTAGATGTGGGCATGACAAATCAAAAATAAAACAAATGAAACGGATGACATTCGGCATATCGTCTTCGCCTGAAATATAATTTTCAGAGCTCGAGTTTTGTAGTGCTTGGGCATTAAAAGGATCGAAATGTGGCTGCAATGCGCAGGACCAAAGGAAGAGAGCAGGAGTCGACGGGAGAGACAAGAGTGTGGAGTGTGAGGCGGCTGGATAGGTTTTTGCATTCCGATATCTATTCGTCATCTAATTCTGAAATGCCATCGAATAGGTGGAATATTAATTTGGTCGAGTCGACAATGGCTTTGCATTTATGCTCTTGTCTAATTAATTTTATTGATTTTCATTTGATTCAGTGTATTATTATGGCTAAAAACCATTTTTGGTTATGCTGCATCGAATGAATGATTTGTAAGAGCTTATTCAAATATCTGATAAGATTATAAAAAGCTAAAAACAAACAAACTCGCACAAAAAAGTAATTAGAAATTCACAAGAGATAATCAAACGCCATATCGTGTAAAAATAAAAATAAATTTTGGTGAAGGATATCTTCCAGTACCTTTAAATCCTAAATTTTTCGAAACCTCTTACATAGTTAAATGAGTTAAAATGGGTTTAACTGCTTCAATAAAAAATAAAATACTACAGCAATATAAAGAATATCGCTATGATTTTGTAAAGTTACTTTCTTGCTCATTAAATGCACTGGTTGTGGACACTCAGTCTTACAGATATATTAATATTTTCAGAAATCACGACGAGTGAATGATTCTTGGCCCTGTTAACCACTTAGAACTCTGTAGGTAGGGCATTACAATTTTTTGATGACACGAAAAAGTCTTTCTGAATTCTAATTGAATGTTTACTTTTGCCCGAGTCGCTGTATCTAGCGTTACAAAGAAATCTCTCAAGAAAAAGTGCTTTCTATAAGATCTTATGTTGAAAGTGTAAACTTTTAAGAATGTCAGGCCAAGCCCCGGAATAGAAGTTATACATGAAAGGCCTAGCAGTGGTCGTTGTAGAACTCTGGTCTCCAGGTTAGATTTAAAAACCACAACAAGAAAACACTGGAATTAGACCCACTCCGCAGAAAAAAATTAAATTCAGCAGATCATTAATATTAACAACAATTCCCTCCGGAAAGCTCCAGAATTTCACTGTCACCGATAAACTTTCACATACCGTCAACGGAGTTTGTAATAATCGTCTTTTCACCAAGCCTGAGGAATATCAATTCTTTGTTCGCTCGGGTGTCATTAATGTGTCCAGTAAACGAGCTTTCTCACCAGAAGATTCGCTGCGCAGGGAAAATAGATTGCAAAATGATAATTGTGCTTAGTAAAAGAAGAGTATTTTGGATAGAAAAATAATAATAAAGAATAGGTTTAATTGATAATAACAGACAGTGACGGCGTGCATACGCAAGTGGAGGTTTTCATTTTAGAAGATACCAGAAGCCTTTGACTACCAGCTGGTTCGGCCTAGTGATGGATGAGAATAAAATACCTTGTGAAACTGTGTCTTATTACTAGCATTCCAGGACTATATCCAAGTAACTGTGCTATATCTGATTTTTATTAGTTCTTTTTACTCTTTATTAATTCTTTCTTAATGTATTTAAATACAGATATATGTCAAATTTTAGTATTTTTTCTTGACTGTAACTTTTTCTCATTTTGAAACTTCTGAAATAGTTATTGCAAAAAATAAAATAAAAGGGGGTTTCATATGTTAATTTAAAATACAAATATTTATCGTTGCGAGTACTTTAGAGTTTAAATACTTTAGGATGTATAATTGAATTTTCATTGATTTGAAATTATCCTTGCTCTTGCCAGGTCACGTGATGTTACTAAGTTATTTTCTTAACGAAGAGAGAAGTCTAGTTGCCTTTTCCGATCTGGTTTGCCAGAAATATTGGTCTCATTTAATTTTATTTAAATCGCATAAACATAACTTCATATTCATCACTCCGACAAATTATCAGACAGTAAAGTCGTGATATTTTAATTGTGCTACATGTGCTCCGTTGTCTGTGTGCATGGACTTTTCTAATGAAAATCCATCCCATGGAATCATAGTACTAATAAAAACGTAAACATGATCTTCTAGACTTCACACTCTTGCACTTTCAATTCCGCTTTTATCTGTCTCCTAAACTACGCATAAAATAAGAAAAATGCTTTTTTGTCTTAAAGCAATTGAAGAAAACCAGGCGATCAGACAGCGGATGGAACAACGAAAACGGTTTGAACTGCAGAGAAACAAAGTAATCCAATGCTGGAAATTATGCAAAAATTTGAAAAAAAATGTCAAAATTTAAGAAAACTTCACTTGATTATGAAACTGGTATAATTAGAAAAGTAAATTTTAAAATGTCGAAATAGTAAAAAAAAGTTTATATACGCTATATTGGAAATTAGCGTGTAAAAATTCGAAAATTGAGCTTAATTTTTAATTAATTAAAATTTTAACTAAGAAAAGTCATTCCAAGGTGACATTTCCACACTCAATTACATATTTATGCTAAATTTAAAAGTAGTACATCCAGCAATCTAGCATTTAGAACATCACACACACACACACACACACACACACACACACACACACACACACACACACACACACACACACACACACACACACACACACGTCTCATTATTAGATTAGATAACTTACCACATAATTCATTATTAGAATCGATTTATCTTAATATTGGGTGTTCAATTCTAAGACGATTTAGCATAATTGGCGTCTTCTGATTTAAATTACAATGCCTGAAAGGTTTAATCAAAGGTTCAATTTTTTTTTATTTTGTTGGCCCAAAATTAATAAATTTCTTTCAGTCAATCAATTTTCGGGGTCTAAAGGGGCAAATTTTCAAGGTTTCACTTCTGTAGACGCTTCGATCGTGCATCCGTGAAATAATTTGCTTCTCAGGAGCCATCAAGTTAAGTGTAGGATATAGATATTTAATCAACCGTTGCCAAGTGTATTGCTAATGAAGTTAAAAAACTTCTAGCTTCCTATTTGCATTACAATCAGGATTTTAAAATAATCTAATCAGTTATTTAATATTGACATATAAGTGTTTAGTTGTCATGAAATAATCATGCCACAATTACGTAGCGAACAGTGAATAACCAAATACAAATAATTGAAGAAATGCAATTGGTGTATCTAAATAAAAACCGCAACTATTAACATTAATATATTTTTAAAAATAAATTAATGATTTCTATATAATTCACAACCAATGAAATCTTCCCCTTCGCCTATTTCCGATGCATTGCTTCTTTGTCATTTTTTACTAATGGGAGAAAGGCGAAGAGCGTGATAAAAAAGACAGCTCTTTAGTACAGTCTAACACTATATCGATGAACCATAGGGATTGCTTTTAAATAATTCTGATGGATTATTTCATTTATTTTTAATGATTATATGTGGCTATTTTGCTCTTATCAGCCGTAAAGATCATGAAAATACATCAATGGTGATGCTATCAGTTAAGGCCTCGGATAATCTCGCCACATCTCACGGGATTCCGAATCCATTAGCTCCATCTGGAAAATAATTTGGTGTTTAACAAAGATCGCCTGTACTTTAACCTATTGCGATAATGGTATTCGTAATATTCAATGGGAAAAATACAGCCTTTCGTCAAGTTTAAATTTATTAAAATTTAGTTCGTAGATAGCATTTTTTGAAATAATAAATATGTTTTCCTGCCTTAGGTTAACGACATTAAGAAGATTACGATTAAAGTGGCTGCATAATGAAATACTTATAAAACCAAAAGGTGGGAAAAGGGATGAGAAATTATTGTTGAATTAGAAAATTTAGATAACAGCTAAAACAACAATATTTTATAAGATAGTAATAAACATTCATGTTAACTTTGTCTACAGTTTTAACTGTTGACACTATCCTGTCTAAAATATTAAATTATTAATTATCCTAAATATATTTTCCAACTGATTTTCCTCCGGTGATCAAAGCATTGTGTTTTATTAAGTTACATTTTTAAATATTCAAATATGAATCAAAATCATAATAGTTCACAGAATTGATATATATCATAATATTTTCGGGTCACAGAAGGATTAATTTTTTAGGCAATACCTTTTACAGAAAAAAATGGCACCTTTTATTGGAATCCCTGCCTGTTGGTTGACCCTTGAGAAAGTCATCAGGCCGGATTTCGTCTTGATTTTTCATTTATTTTAATTCTGTTTTTGATTCATCTCTCTCTATTATATATATATATATATATATATATATATATATATATATATATAATTTCTAGTATGAACATGAGACTGAATGGGAAAAAAGAATTTATCCGTCGAAATAGATCGTGTTGCTTCTGAAATTACGATATATAAGTTATTTTAAGCGACTTATCATGCTGGACATCCCAACCAACATTTTCTAAAGGACATTGCCCCATGTATTATATAACTAAACTTGGCTAGAACTGAAACTTCCCATTATGTCTGGAGTTCAAAGGAAAGCAAAAAAAGTTGGAGGTTTTAAAGTTTTCCTCTTTTTCCTTTCCTCTTCATTCCGTAAGTTTCTTCCTTTCTCTCAAGTAATTGCTTTCAAAAGAAGGAACACGACTTTAAATAATTTAAACCTTCCCGTTTTTAAATATGGAAGAACATTTCTTTTATTTTGAGAACTTAAATTTTTTTTAATGCCTGATGCGAAAAAAAAAAACAATATATAGAGCAAAAGTAATTTATTTGTGCAAGATCCCATCAATTTTGAATCATTTAATTAAACAGAAAAGTGTATTTTAAACTTGGTTACTCAAAAAATACCTTCAGAAGAATTGTATTTTTCTCTTAATCTTATTTTAGTATTGATGCTTTTTAGTGACTTTTTTCCTCACAAATTAATTTGGCAAAAATTCTTTCTTTAAAAAAATCTTTCAATTTCTATTACATAGCTTGTCCCCCCCCCCCCAATAGTTGATTTTATTTCATTGATTGATTTTTTTACTGATTTTTTTTATTTCGTATTTCATCATTAGAAAATGATTTTTTTTCGCAAGGAAAAGCAACATTTCGAAAACGAATCCAAGTATTCGTTTTGCTCTTTCACTGGGAAAAAAGGTGCAGTAAACGGCATTATTTTGACACAAAAATGAGACAGAGGAGAAATCGAAAAAAAATCTCCTTCTTCCGCTAATTGTCGCTTTGAGTTTGATATCTGCAGCTGAAATCGATTCAACTTCTACGGCAATCTACGAGGACTTGCTTTTTTTAAAAAGCCTTTCAAATTTATGTCGCGCGTTACGGAAATAATTGACAGCACGGTTTCTTTTGAATGCTTGACATAAGAGGGAGATTCAACATATGTTTACAGTTTTTTTAAATCTCGAATGACTGATATTTTAATAAAATATGGAGATCTCACATTTTGATACAAAAAGAAAGAAAACATCTCTTCATTCGATCAACTTGAATGAAACAATGAAGTATTTACTATAGTTATCAAGTAGTGAAGGGAATCCTAAAGCGTTATGTTTTGCGCGCATTTTGATAGAAAGGAAATCCATTTTTATTAGATTCTTATATTAAGTGTGTTTCCAAAATGGCTTTTAAACTAAATATTTTATTTAATTACAATCTGATATAAAAATAATATCAAAACAAAATTTTTCTATCAATTTACGCCAACAGAATTTTAAAAGTTAATTTAACCCTTTAAAAGGTCATTTTCCTTAGTCATGATATATTAAAAAGATTTTATTATTAGAATTGACTTAAGAGAATTAATCCATTTAACTTATTAGATAAATAAATAAATAAATAAATTTGATTTATTAATAACAAAGTAAGAAATCAAGAAATATTTCGTGTGAGAGAAAAAACTGAAGCATCTAGGGTTTTGCCTAATTGAAAACTTCCGCCATCCTACATAATTTCGGTCAAAAAGGGATGAATTTGGTCCCATTGGCCTTGGGAGGGTTAAATTGAATGAACAGAAATCTAATCTATATTTCCCTTCAAGGATGGATGACAAATTTTGAAAACGCTTTTCTGAACAGAATATAGTTGGACTTTCTTTTGATGAGTCTGTCTCAAGCTCTCCTCACAAACGTAACGTCCGTGCAACAGTGTTACGGACTGGGTTACAGTAAAGATTCTGAAATGCAGAAAAGTACAAGTTGTCAGAAATTTGCTAGGTTGAGTATCGTAGGCACGAGTATGGCAGAGCACAATGTAGAAAGACAACAACGGCAGGAGATCTGTGTTCTACTTTCTACGTCTTGGCAATTGATATGAAAAAAAAAATGGATTGAAACCAATCAAAGGGAATTTTGCTTTTGCATAGTGACAGGAGTTTCGAGATTTCGTGAAGACACGGATTTAACAACCGCTATGGTGGGTAAAAATTTAAAAAGGGAAATCGAACCATTTAAATGATCGTGATTAATTTATGAAGTATTACTTTTAGAATTATCTAAAGTTTCGCTTTTATTTATCCAAGTACTTTATCTAACTTTACTTACTACACTTTATCTAAGTGTCACTTTTATCGTTTTGAGGAAAGGTCGTCGAGGTTAATGCAGTCGTCACGAACACTTAGAGAGTAGTGTCAAACCCTTCAACGGCGTTCTGTTTCCTCCACATCCTCCCGTCGGCCGAATGAGCCGGAGTCCTCGAGAGGCCTCTGAGCAGCTCAGACGCCGCCTCCCTCTTTTTATTCTCTCGGATGTCCGCATCCCAGAAATGCATTTGGCGCAGTACAGCCAAATACGGCTCTTGTGCCAATAAATCCCACACAACCCACCAACCAACAACCCGGTAATGCATAATTGTTTTTTATTTAATCTCTAAATAAACAGTTTAAAGTATCGTATTTTATCATAAATACAAACAAATGACAGACCACTTTAAAGAAGGTTGCTTTTAGAACCAAAATGAAAGTCTATGAGTAATTTTAAGCTAAGTAATAAATAAATAATAATAAATAAATGGAAGTACAAAATTATAAAATGTTGAAACGACAGAAAAATCCTTTTGTAGTCTTACTACTCTCCCCCTAAAAAGTTGTTGAGGCCCTGGAGAATTGTCGGCATATATGTATGAAATTTGGCCTATGATTGCAATTCTGGGTCAAACTTTTGTTTCAGTCGGTTGGTTAAAACGTGTCTAAAACAAAAACTCGATTTTCGGGTATTATAAGCTGGATATTAGAGACAAATCGTCAGAAAAGTCTCGCAGAAATCACACGATAGATTCAGGAAAAAAAAAAACCTGATTCGCATCAAATATCAATAGTTTTTAACTATTGTTCACCAATACCATGCAAGGCATTGGTGGCCTTATTTTATGCCGTGAGTGAGGGATAACTTCCTTATTATTGAATATGTGAGGAAGGTTGGCGTCAATTACTTCCAAAGATTTTTATAGAAACTTTTTCAGACCTTTAAGTTTCTTTTTTTCATTCCTACTATTATTTCACACTCTCCCTATATATGCATATCTTGTTCGAATTTTCAATCATTATTTTTTATTCCTCCACTCAATTTCAAATTCCTTTTTTAAAACTTGTATTGGATGACACAAATTGGATTCGAAGTTAATAGAGTTTTTTCAAATATTAATTCAATAATCATTCAATTTCTGTTATTAATTCCCACTCTTCCTATATAAATCTTGTTCAAATTTTCAATCGTTAATGCAATACTTTTGATTCATTCACTCAAGTTATTCTAAGTGCAATAGATTCAACATATTATTTATCATTTATTATACATTATTTTACACTTTTCGTATAGGCTCATATCAGGTAATTAACGTATACGCTATCACTCGGATCAGTTGATTCGGATTTCAACCGGCGAGAGATATTTAGAACGGAGGGTAAAAGTTCAACTCAAATGAATGGGTTAAGAGCAGGTGTTCCGTCCTCAAGGCGGTGCGTCTCCCCTGTGTTCTATCTGTGAAGTGGGCGAAAGCGTCTCCCCTTAAAGGGGTTGAGCAAGCGGGTGTGTGAGTGCCATCTTCATGTGAGCTAGAAATCAGACTCCTGCTCTCGGGTCTTTACCCTCAGATGCTACTGAATCCCCTTTTCGAGGTAACGCCGAAAAGTTTTCATCATCATCGAACCCGGATAATGATTTCGACGATACACCTCTTGAAGAAACCCTGATGGAAAATACCGAGAATGAAATTAAGTAAATGATGTAAATAGTAAAAAAAGTATTGAAATACTACTTTTCACATTAAAGCGGTCAATGATCAATGCTTAATCAGGAAGTAAATGTGCAAACGATCTAATTGTTAGAAGTTTTTTCAAGTAATAAATTAGTTTCCAGTTTCTAAACATTTCCGTTTTAGAACATCCTTTCACTGTTTATTTTACTTATATTTGCTTTTAATTACAAGACTAACAACAGTTTTTCATCTACTATTTACTATTTGACACTCACTTGTTAAAACAGGTTAAGCCTTATTTAATATTAGCTTTAAAAGACAGTAAAAAATCCAATTCTTTAATACTTATTATTCAAATTTGGCTCAGAATAAGTAATTTGCTCATTTATATACATCTGAAGGCCACACATAAAAATATCAACGAGCGTTTGACTATGCATTTCTCAAAAATTTCATGCTATGAAAAACTGCCGAATGTAAATATTTTGAAGTGGCGTCATTAAAAATGAGGTTAACCTTTCTGAAGTATTAAAATTTCAAGCCATCAGAATTATTTTATCCTTGCAGATTAAGATTTCCATTTCTACAATTGAACTTCAGCTTTTTACTTTAGTTTTTTAAAAAGAGTTATTAATATGCTTTTTAGAAAGAAAAAAAATTTCAATCTCAGGAGTCCTTTATTGTGTTTTATCATTGCTTATTCAGTACGAATTCTGATCTCGGCGCGTGTAAAGTGAACGAGAAATGCGATTTTATTGCTCTACTTCGAGAAATGAACCTGCGATGACCGGTGAAGACACGTGCAATTTCGGCATGCATTGCTAGGACTCCATTACAGCACTCATCAGAATGCGTGCCCTCGACAGCATTCGCAGCACGAAACGGCCAGCTTGAGACTCGTAACGTTTTTATAAGGATTTCGAGCATGAATCGAATTAAAAATTTCCAAAAATAGAACATTACTCTTGACTACTGTTGAATAACTCCTTCCTGATAATTTCCAGTTTTAACCTCAGGTGAAAATAAGAATATAGTTAATTAAATTTAAAAGTCGCTATTTACCAGCCCAGGCGGAGTTTAATTTTGATTCTGCATCATTTTTACACCGCATATGGATCGGAACTTGTAGAAAAAAGCAACGGCTACAATTTTTTCTCATTCTTTTAATGTAATGTAGGGGGAGCAAAGGGCCTGTCCGGATATAAACAAAGATGAAAAAAAAAGCATAAATCGCTTCTTCCATAATTCGCGAAAAACATTTCTCAACAATATTCACCAAAATTTCTCATTTCTGGAGTGGGGCAAAATGCCGGGATAAGAAGATTGTGCTGTACATGCAAATGGGTTCTTGCTTTCTTAGAGGGGGGAATAAAACAAACGAAGCGCGGTTGTGAAAGTCGCATTTTTAATCACAGGATATATTAGGTTATGGAAAAAGAAATCCATTATTTTTATATCAACCTCAAAACTTTATTGAACATGTTTCGGATTACCAATTTTAATCAAATATGCACTATTTTGTTTTATAATCGGTTGCCATTTTAAAGGTAGCTTCATAATGCCCTTCTCATAGAAGTCTTGGTCCTTAATGACAAAAAAAAAACATTTAGCAATCGATTTTCACAATCTTCTCTTGATGCCGATTTCTCATCACAGAAAAACATGCTAAATGCTTGGAGACTGGTTCAAACTAGATGCATCAAAACTTCCCAACTAAGTTCCGGAAGTTTCTGACTCAACACTTCTTCCGGACACAACACCCGGACTATAGACGTGCATGGCCTGGCGTTGTCTTGATTCAACGCAACACTTCTCTTGTTGGCCAATTTCGGTCCTTTCTGTTCAATTGCTACCTTCAAACAGCCCAGTTATTGACAGAAGAGACTTGGATTCAGTGTTTGGCCATATGGAAGCAACTCCTAATAAATTAATTAAACTTTTCCAGCTCCATCAAATGCATAACAATCTTCCTGGACGTTAGTCCTGGTTTGGCCATCGTTTGAACTACCTCACCGCTCTTTGACCACGGTCGTCTTCACACAATGTAGTTGTATGTGGCCCTTTTCTTATCCTCAGCCATCAACCGTTTTAAAAAATGGGTCGATTTCATTCCATTTGGTCTAGGCTTCGCAGATAGAAATTTGATTAATCATGCCTTTTTTTGTGTGTAATTGGGATAGCACCTACCTACACATCAATCTTCTTTTTGAACCTAACTTTTAGCCAATAGATTTAAATTCTTTTATGGTCGATTTTTAGCTTCTGAGTGATATTACGGCTGCTTCAAATATTTCTGTGATTTTATCGATATTTCTGACGACGGGCCTACCTGAATGGAATCCACAGAGTTAAAATTGTGCTTAATTGGCTGTTACAGTATTGAGATTATAAAAACCATTCACAATTTAATCAGTCTAGCATGTATTTTCTTTATCAAAAAAAAACTGTAAAAGGCACACATTTTTTTTATTTTTTGACTTTTATTTTTAACAGCCTGTAACTCTCAACTGAAAAAAAAAGCAAAAGAATTTGTTTAGTTCAAAATGTTACCTTTCCAACAATTATAAATCTCATATTGTTTGTTTGATACCTTATGAGATATCGATCACTACAGCCATCTACCAAAAAATAATGAATTTCTTTTTCCCCAAACCAAATTTGGGTCTCACTAAAGGTTCTTTCTCATTGCGTTTTAAAGAGGGTTCCAATGGAGACGAAACTTCTATTTTATATGAAAATGTGCATACAACCTGCATTTGGTATAAGAGTAATAGATCTTCAACTGTAGCAAAGCTGGAACTACAACCCAAAAAAGTTCTTTTGTCCCTTTGGCGGGATTGCAAAAGCGTAATTTTCTCTGAGCTCCTTCCTCAAGGTAAAATAAGAAATTCTACGAAATACTGCTATCAACTGGATCGATTGAAAGCTGCCATAGAAAAAAAAACACGATCAGAATTAATGAAACAACGAGGTGTTATTTTTCCTCAGGACAACATGAGAACACATATTGCATTATTTGTAAAAGAAAAGATCCCACAGTTTGATTGGGATATTTTATCACATCCTGCATATTCTCCAGATATCACTCCATCTGGTTATTACTTCTTTCTGTCCTTAAAAAATTCCCTTCGCGATATGCACTTTAAATCCCTCGGTGAAATTAAAGCGCGCATCCAAGAATATTTCTTGTAGAAATCATAACAGTTTTGGAAAGAAGGCATAATGAAGCTTTCTGAGAGATGGAAAAAGGTAAAACATATTGCTTATGATAAATAAACATTACTTCTCATATTATACATTTATAACTTCTCATATTACACTTCGGCAGTGAATGAATTTCAAATCTCGTTGCTATAACAAACACTTGAGAGAAATATCTAACATTTTGATGGTGAAAACTCTATTGAATTTTTGATATCGTTCTACAAGGTAAACAAAAAAGTTCTTGACATTTTTAATTATCCCAAAGAACATATACAAACAGCGTAGCCTATTGTTAGTCCTCGAAGTAATTACCATCGGCATCCAGCACCTTCTGCCAGCGTTTCTCCAGTCGTTTAACCCCCTTACGGTAAAATTCGGGGATGTGGGACGCAAAGAAGTCCGTGAGAGCTTGCCGCACGTCTGCTTTATTGGTGAAGGATTTACCACGAAGATGATTGTCCGGGGAATATAAGAGGTGCTCTGATGATGCAAGGTCAAGTGAGTTAGGGAAGATGGCACAAAATCTCCCTTACAAAGTCGCTGTATCGTATTTCTGGCCAATAGCGAGACATGCAGCCTCGCGTTATCATGCAATAACAGTGAATCCTTTCGATTAACCAGTACTGGCTTCTTCAGATGCAGTGCCTATTGCCTGGCAAGTTCACCACTCGTTTGACTACTGTCCTCCTGAATGGCCGCCTGCAGAGCTTCATCATCCAAGGCCTGTGGTCGTCCTGTTCGAGATTCATCGCAGAGGGACAAATCTCCCGACCTGAGTTTTTGAAATCAATGCCTTGCCGTACGTTCATTGACAGCATTATCCCCAAACGCTTGGCATATTCATCGTCTTGATGCAGCGG
This sequence comes from Argiope argentata, assembly GCA_026289955.1. Lineage (NCBI taxonomy): Eukaryota > Metazoa > Arthropoda > Arachnida > Araneae > Araneidae > Argiope > Argiope argentata. The sequence goes on from JAOUZG010025848.1 coordinate 4,642,633, forward strand.
CTGATAATCCAGCTTTGAGGTCGTAAAGTAAACAACCACGAACGAGATCCTGCGATACGCCCATTTCGATTCGTCATTGTATGAGCTTTGATTGATGAATGTGAGCATTGGACCTGCGTTTATAACAACTGATATTCCTACTCTTGACTGACGTTTTATCAATCATGTTATACACGAATTTGCATACTTACTCTCACTTCTTTCAACGGAAACACGCAAATGGCAAGAACTTTTTTTTGTTTACCTTGTAAAAACCACTACAAAGAAATGTTTGCCAAATACGCTGCTTCTAAACAGATTTTATTTGTTTCTTTTCATAGCTACTCGACGAATAATCTGCGCCTATACATTATTATACAAAACAAAACGAAATTCATTCACCCCATTGGCCGGTAATGGTTGTTAGGACACCAGCCTCATTTCCGGTATTGAATGCTGTGATGATTAACCGTCGGATGACCTTGTTGCGGTGAGCGCTTAAATAATCTGTGGTCATGGTAGTGCATCAACTGAGGTTGATTTCATGATTTTTTAGCTTCTCTTTTCTAATTTATATTACATAGAAAGCATGAGATTGCATAATATAACGTGTATTCTTTCTGTGCCTTCCATGTCATCTTAAGCAGAAGACAATTGTAATAAATAGTCCTATGAGCCTTCTTTTATTAAAGATACAACACATTGAACAGCAGTGTAATTGAAAGATGGTGGTAAATTAGAAATTCTTAGCAGTATTTTTGAGATTGTATAAAGGATGATTGCGATAAAAATTGAAATAAAGGATGTAAGATCCTACAAACAGGCTGCTAAATCCATTCGGTTAAACAGCTGATTAGAATGCATTTATTTTGAAATTTAATAAATATCAAACTTGATTCAGTCAACATCCTGGCTTAGGGTAGCGCATCTTCCCCGTGATCTGGGCGTCACGGTTTGATATGATTGTTCTTCCTCTGTGTTCAATTTGTAAGGTGTGGGAATGTGGCACCCTGTAAAAATAGCATGTGAAAGCTAATGTAACCCAAGAGTAGCTAAGATGTTCTCTTGACCCTAGATGACGCTGCTAAAAACAAGAGACGCTTTTTCGGCTTAAAATCGGCTACTTGGTCAGCGGGCTTAGCTATGATAAGTGTAATGAGAAATAACTACAGACATTAGTCTGATTGAACGCAGGCCAATCTTTAAATGAATGTGAAATACACGAATGAATATCCTTCAAATCTAAAACCTTAATTTCTAGCCGAAATAATATCAAAATGCTATACCCCAACTAAGATGGCAAGCTCCAACATTTTTAAGCCAAATGTAAAAAACAATAACAATAATGAATTTCTGGAAAAAATGAAGACATTTGCAAATTATTCACCTAATGAAAACTTGGAAAACTTTCCGAGATTTGCTTATGTCATATATTCTTATTAAAACCGACCGTCACTCATGTGAAAAAGCAAATGCGCAGGCCATGTGGCCGCCGGGTCATTCCGTCATGAAATGCATTTGGCGATGTTAAGGAAGAGTGCATCATTTTGAATCCAAAATTGTGCATTCAAATGCAAAATCTTGGTGAAATGACAAAGCTGACATCTAAAGTATCATCTCCCATTCCGAAATTCTACATCATCCAAGAGGGAAGGTGCGGAATTTCGGACGTGAACCAAGATGCGCATCTCCTATGGTGCCGATATTCGAACTATTCCATCAGCAATGCGGTAGAGCGTCTACGAAACGAGCCATTTCAAGATGAAATGGGCGAAGGTGGCACGATGAGCATTCATTCAGATTCATGCATTCGTTTTGGAGAAATGCGCACCTTATGAATCTTAGATTTTCCCAGCTCAGTTGATCAGAACATCAGTATTTTAAAAAAGTCCTGCAAAATAATTCCCGTTTAAAATAATTTTCAGTAAATTAAGTTTTTTTTGATGAAATCTTTGCTCTTAGATTCAATTGAATTCATTTAATTTAAATTTTTTTATATCGATCCGTTTTAAAATTCTGGAAGTTTTGGTTTTTATTACAAATGCCTTTTAAATATAAATACATATTTAAAATAAGTAAAGATTGATAGGTGTTATCAAAGGTAATTTTAAAATTGACATCAAGGCATTTGTTAATTATATTTTATATTATGAATTCATCCATTAAAATTTTTATTATAAAGTATTTCATTATTACAGTATAAAGTAAAGTGTTATTGTAAAGTATAACCAACTTAACCTCCGATTCGAAGAATAAGTATTGTAGCAATAACCAAAGTAAATTGTCGGAATTTAAATAATAAAAATTTCAATTTTATTTAAAAATTAAAAAATGGGAGAAAAGTCGTGACAAATATAGAAGTTTCATTAGTTTCTTCTAGTAAAAGTACCTTATAGGAAAAATGAACGTGAAATAATAATTAAATGGGAAACATTGCATAAGCAAAATAAATAAATAAATAAATAAAATTAATAACAATACTTGTGGATATGACAAATTGTAATATTTGTGAAAAATGACAGCATAAATTGCAATTAACCAATTAATAACAAATTTTTGTGATCATCATAATTTAATTAAAAGGGCACAGTTAAGTACACAGAAAATAACCCATGTAACATCGACCTTTTTAAAAAATCGTATTTTACTTTGTATGTGTTGGTACTTTTAAGAATTCCTTATATGTTACTTTTTCTGATGCCTTGTTTTGCTGAATAATGAAGAAAATTAAAAAAGAAAAATAGTTTCGCTTAACGGTGTCTGTGGATTTTTCTAATTACATAATTTCACTCTCCGCCCAATCCTACCTAGATTCCTGCATTTTTCAAACATTATGTTCAAATAGGCATGAAAACACACCAACACGCAGAAATCCTTTTAAAAATGATTTTTTTCCGACTCTTGAATGTCTAAATTTCAAATATTTTTGGCGATATTAATACAAGAAATATCAGGTATAGGATATATTATTAGGGTGTCCCATAAGTTTCTTTTCTATTTAAAATACGAAATGAATACGCAACATTTACGGTTTAAGATATTATTTATTTTGTTGTTTAAGAACCCTTTTGTTCTATTACCTTCTTCCATCTCTCAGGTAGCCTCAACATGCTTTTTTTAAAAAAATTGTTGCCTTTTGGTCAAGAAATAATCCTCGAGGTGCGATTTTATTTCCTTGATGAATTTCAAGCGCTTATCGTGAAAAGATTTTTTTTTTAAATGGAAAGAAGTTATAATCAGAGAAAGAGAGAACTAGTGAGTAAGAAGGATGCGGTAAAAGATCCCAATCACACTGTAACAGATTCTCTCAAACGATTAATGCAGTATGTGGCCTCGGGTTGTCATGATGAAAAAGATTGTCTCATTGGTTCATTAATGGCCGTTTTTTTTATATGGAAGTTTTCAATACTGTTGATGATAGTATTTTATAGAATTTATTGTCTCACCCTGAGGAAGGAGCTTGCAGAAAATGACGCCTTTCCAATCCCCCAAAATGGACAAAAGATCTTTTGGGGGGTATAGTCCCAGCTTTAAGACAGTTGAAGGCCTATTATCCTTACACCAAATGACACAGATGGCTAATAGATAAAGCCTGTATGTTTGCACAAGCATAGCCATTCATAGCACGAAAAGAAAGAAACTTTTGAGAGACCCTTATATATACGAAAAAGCAAAATAATAGTGTGATACAAAGAGTCTGGGCATTCTCCAGATAAAAATAATTGAAACTGGAACTTAAATGTCTTTGATGAGAAAACTGAAAGAAATAAAATCTCGTCAAAATAAAATAAAAATTTTGCAAATTATACAATAAAAAACTGAAGATAAATATCATTATATAAAAGATGTTTTTCATATTTTAAGCAATGTCGCAGTTAATGTTTACTTAGTATAAAATTTTTGAACCAAAGAAGACCATTTTTTTATGTTAGAAAAGTTTTAAACATATATTATATATAAACCTCACTGACTGCGATTTCCCCAGTTTTGTTTTCGGACAGAAAATGGCATCAGGCTGAGAAAAGTTCCACCCAGTAACATTATGACAACATAGCTTAAGAAATTAAATAGATTCTTTTGAAATCAGTTTTTTTGATATTTTGGTAAAAATGACATCTCTTTTCTCTAAATACATATTAAACCTATTGATTGCCAGCGGATTTTAAAAGGATCTGTGCTTTTGCGCATGCGTTATGATGGGTTCAATTCAGCATAATAGGGATGAGAGGAAAAAGGAAAGGAAGTGATATTTACATTTAACAGTAAAGTAACTTCCGAAAATTGCACACGTCTTTCCGTATGTCATCCCTTAGTGAGATAGAATCACCGAGAAGTGGTCGTCTCGGATTATTGAAACGAACAGCATATCCCCTTTTTAAAGAATATATTTAAGAAAAGTGAATCCTTTGATGAATTCTTTCCACCATGCTGATGCCAGTTTCTTTCGGTGAGTTATTTGATTTTCATTTCTGATAGGGGAAATATTTATTATATTTCTTCATCATTTTATAAGGAAAAGTGACCTGTGATTAAAGAAGCAGAGCTTGAACTCTTCGAGTTTCAAGCCTGGATGTGCAACTAGGTCGGATTCAGAGATATTCGATATCTGTACATTTTCAGAAAGCAATTAATTAATAATGATGTCTTGCCAGCGTTACCACGGAAAAGGGATGCAATCACTTTCGAGAGTAAACGCCCCCCCCCGGGCCTGAGGACAGAAGTCTGACTTCTAGCCTATATGAAGATGACTCTTACACATTCGCTTGCCCATCAACAGGGGGCTCTTTCAGACACTTCACAGATGGAACCAGGGGAAATAACAATCAGGATTCGAACTAGGGACTTTGAGAATACGTAGAAGACGAGAGGCAATGTCACCAGCCTTTTAATGGCAATAAAAACAATGATAGAACAGAAGTGAATGTACCTATAACGAGGCTGATTTCTGCGCAATATAACGAAGTAAGGCAAAGAGGGGTAGATATTAATGCAAACAGCATGACTGAAATATTAATGTTAATAGGAGGACTCCCACTGTAGTGTAAAAAATTTCATCGCAGTTCTCTTTTTTTGTCATAGAAGGGATCTGCACGAGCTACAAGAATATCAGAACGCTGCTTACTCAGTCTCGGAGTATCCGAACATTTCTTGGGGCTGAGTTAAGATCCAAGAAGCTGCCTATCATCCAAACAGGACCGCAAAATCGATGGGTATGTGCCGACGCAGCAGAAGACGTGAGTGCAAATTAAGCAGGGCTGATAATTCTGGCTGTATATAAAGGCGAAATTTATCAATATCAGAGATCTATCTACCTACTACTATGAACAGAAGTTATATTTCATTTTCTTATACATATGGAAGTCAGCTTTTAATAAATACTGTAAAATTCTTATTTAAGAGAAAGAATGAAGGGATTTCAAACAACATTCACATAGACGTCTGTAGGACGAATTCCCTTTAATTTCTGAATAGCTGCAACTGCAATCATAAAACTGGATATTAAATAGACAGGCGACGCGATGAGATTTTGCCTGTTACATTATTTGAAGAAAAAAACAAGAATGAGTGAAAATTTTTAATTAAAAATTGGATAACACAGTTGGTTTAATAGAAAGATATACATACAGGAATTTTATGCCAATAATAAACAGTTTGAAATGATGCCATGTTTCACAATTTCGAAAATTGTCACATGACGAAAGCCATTAGAAATTTAGTTTAGTTATATTAACATCCCATCTTAAAGCAACTCTAGGGTTATTTTGGGGATGGCCTCGTAATTTTGAATCCCATTCAGTTGACGGGGGCGACACCTAAGCTAGCACTCCCCTCTCCACACTTCACCAAAGGGAGGATTTTTGGCCCCGTCGAATTTAAAAGCACCGCATCCGCTTACACAGAGGTTCTCCTCGAACCTGAGACCCTTCGAAATCTCACCACCAGGACACCGCGGCCCCGAAAACCATTAGAAAGAGTTATCATTAGGTATCTTTTTTTTCTCAGTAGTCCATTACAATAACAATATATATTTGGACATTTACTCGAATTTCACGTTGGGCATATTTTAAATAGCACAACGACAAAATTCTCCACGATATGGCTTCGAAAGTCCCCCGATGTTGGCATCGCCATATTAAAATGTATTTTTGAGTGGGTCAAGTGTAGTCACTCTCCGAAACGATTAGTCTTGGTTCTGGGCAGAGGTCAAGATGAAACCACACGTTTGTCCGAAATATAAAATTACTTTCTTTCAACTAGGTTTCGCGAATGCAACTTCCAAAATCGTGAGCAGATAGTTGTTTGTTTCAAGTATTCTAGATTTATGTATACAAGGCTTAAGAATCGAATCGCGGTGACCTGGTGGTAAGGTTTGGGCTTCGATTCTGGCTGTTTCTGGCTCCTCTGAATGACCGTCGTGTAAGAGGGCTGGTGAGCGTTAAATCACGTTCTCTCACTAGTGTACTCAGCAAGTTTTGAGATGGAGAGTAGCCAATTCAGGTGTCGTCCACGTCATCTGAACGCGATGAAAAATTACTTGGTCCATCTCAAAATAATGTTGCTTCAAAACAAGACGTTAAAATAACTAAAGAACACCGGACATTTTCATTTTGTATGGAATCAATGAAGCTCTAGAATTTTGTTATCGCGAATTTTTTCCTCTCTCGCAGCTTCTGATGTAAGGAATGCTAACAACGCAGTTCAGATAGAGAGTTGTGAGCAGCTTCATCGTGCAACCAATAGATTTTATTATAGACAACAATTTTATGATTACATCAAAAGTCCTTCTGATTTAAATGTGTATAACTTTAGCAGCATTTGATATAAGAGTTAAAAGTGGCTTCGAATTTTAGGAAATATAGTGCTTGAATTCAGAACTCGCTCGCGTTTGCAAAGAGCTTATGGTTTTTCCCATGCATGATTCAAGTCGCTTATCAACAGAGATGAAAACAGGAAAGCACAATGAGCGAAAGAAATTGCATTTAATAAACTGACTTTATGCCACATTTGTAGATAAGAATCAAACTTTGGACCTGGTATTCTGCAAGCCTGAAACTCAGAACTTTCCGACTGATGAATAAAATTTGCCATGAGATATTTTTCCTCAAAATCTTACAGAAATATTGAATGCATAAATTTGTCTATTCATCTGTCTGAAGGAAACCATGGCATTGGGTTTGTTTATATAGTCTTATATTATAAGATAATTAAAAAATATAACAATTTTATTAGAAAAGAATATAGATTAAAAAAAAATTTCATTGAACTGAAAAAATCGAACCGCAAATTGCGCTATTTTAAAACTTAGATGGTTGAATTTTAAAACGCGAACTTACAAATAAAAAATATATTTGTATGAAATTTCAAGTGCTTTTCCGTTAGCCGGTCACTAGCGAAAAATCGTCAAATAATGCAGAATTCCACATAATTTTTTACAGTTATTTTAAACCAAAAAATTGGCAAATAATATAGAATTTCACCAATTTCTTACAATGGTTTTAAAGCGAAAAAATCGCCAAATAATGTAGAATTCCGTTAAATTTCTTGGGCGATTTTTCGCTGGTTCTCGGCTGACGGAGAAGTACCAAATTTCGAAAACAATCGATCCAAAACAAAGGTTGCTGCCCTGAAATTTCGTATTTAACTCGTGATGTGATGGGGCTAATTCCAAAGGACGTTTTTTTATATAAAATTAAGGATTAGGACAAAAAATGCTTGGTTTTTAACATTTTTAATTTAGGAACCATATGGTTATTAAAGCATGCTTCAATCTTGTTCTTGCACAGCGAAACATTTGTTTTACAACTTAAATCAATATATAACTGCAGCATGGATTTCTTAGTTAAAATAAAGTTGGTAGCCTAAATTAGAAAAAGAATTCGTCGCTGTTTTATATTTAAATGATGAGATCTTTGAAAATACAATAATAATTTCTTTAGCTTTAATATTCAAAACATCTATCCCCTAAAAAAATCAAATTTTGCTAAATTAATGAAAAAAAGGTATTTAAAGTAGGTGCGAGTGAAAATAAAATTTTCTATAATGATATAAATATAATAAGATCGAATATAAAAATTAAGTTTATTGTTAAAATTGCCATTTCTTTTGATTAATAACTGAAAAGAGCTTTCCGAATTTTATAAATAGCACTAATAAGTAGATTACATACGGTATTTTTTACGCACTTCTATGAACACAAATAATTCAAAAACATTTACTGAACAACAACCTGTCCAACAATTATATAAGGAGTATTATAAGGACATTTTTCTAAGAAATTATCATTGCCTTTTTTATATATATAAACAATGTTACTACAGTATATATAAAAGAATAAGTTTAGGGCAGAAAAATTATTGCATATTGCTTCAAAATTTTTGAAGATCTTAATGATATGTTCGCAAAAAATTATCAAGCACATTTTATTCTTTTTAAAATAAGTGTGCTCGCAAACAAGCGACCGGATTTGAAAAGAATAAATGGGGCAACAACAAAACAAAACAGAAATGTTCAAAAGTATTCAGCATTTATAAAATCAGAAAGTGACTTAAGCAAAAGAATTGAAAGCATAAGACGTCTTCTGAGACATTTGAGTCAGTTCATTATTGTCAAGAAGTAGAAAGGAAATTAAGAAATAAAGATTCAATGGAAAACTAAATTTAAGGGTTTATTATATAAACAATTAAAAACTATGCATTATTATCACGTGAGAACATGATGTTGTTTTAGTTTGAGATTTTTGAAGCCTCAAAATGGGTAGACATCAAATTGACGATTTATCGTTTTTAGGATTATTAGAAAATAATGCAGAAGGTTGTCACATTTTTCAATTCATCGCCAAAGAAATCACTTAAAAATAAGAATTTAATTTGTAATTCAAAAGTTTAAGTCAAAGGCAACGTTATTAAATTTTTTTGTTGTTAAAATGTTTTTATCATGTGAGAACATGATGTTGCAAAGCTTTGAGGTTTTTAAGGCCAGAAAATGAACGGGCAGAAAATTGGCGATTTATCGCTTTTCAGGAATCAATTTTCTGTTGAGATGAGAATTAGAAAATGGTAAAGATGGTTGCATATTTAGCCACATATCACTAACAAAGAGTTACAATTTGGCACGAATGTCCGGCATATACCGGATTCTCAATATATCGACGCATACGTATTCTGATAGTCACATGATTGTTTCAAACCTGTTTAAATTGGTTTATGACTTAAAGACAAAAATGCCTTAAGCTATCAGTGGTCTCACATGATGACATAAAATGTGAGATAGCAGATTTCAATTTTTTAATTACAATTGTTTATGATTCTTTACATTAATATAACTTGAGAATTAAGTGAGAAAAATTCTGATTTAATTTATAAATTACATAAGTTATCTTTATGGAAAAAGATAATTATAGAAATTTTTGAAACAAAAAAGGCTTTGAGAAATTCAAATATGTCAAGTATGTCAAGTTTTTTTTTATGTAATAGAAACCTCAACTGAAATTATGAGCAGTAATTACTATTACAATACAACCCTTCACAGTAATTTATATGAAAATATTAGATATTGTTCTTGAGATTTTAATCAGACATTAATTTAATTCAGTTACACTTAGTCTCGCTTTAACTCTATAATACATAGTAGAGCCATTTGGCTAAACATTTTTAATTAAATTTATAAACTTTCAAAACTTAACAATAAATGTTTAAAAATATATATATTTTTTAATTTTCTATGATATACATTTTTAGCAAAGACAGATATCTGATAATAAGGTACAAGAATTAGATTTTAACAAACATCTTAGAAAAATACTAAGGTTGCCATTGTTGAAAAGTTCTGCCATTAAAAATATTTCTAAGATATTTTTCTGCATTGCAAAAATAATATATTGATAAAAAAGGACTTTTATTTTATTTATCGTAGAATTGTTATAACGTTTGTATCACGGATATTTTTAAAACTTATAATGCATCAGTTTGGCATTT
>JAOUZG010025848.1:4652985-4669052 GCA_026289955.1 Argiope argentata
TATATATATATTTGTAAAGAAATCATTTTAGGGTTGAAGGAACACGAAATTATTTTGAAAAATAATCTTTACATTTAAATCCGAGTCAAGTAACAAAGACGATATTTCAGCTGGTAATCCTTATAAAATTTCGGCACTATATCAATTAAGGTCAGACATTATGTCAAATTTTAAATATTCCAAAATTCTTTCTAAAAACTTATTTTAGGGAAAAAATTAACTATTAATCTTGGAATTTATTATGCCGCAAAAGTAACACTTATAAAAAATATTTAAAGAAGTTCACATTATTCACAATATTAGAAATTTAGAGTCTCCTATTTTCTCTTTTTATTAATATTTATAAAAGCAAGTTTCTTTCCAGAAGACAGAATTGCTTACTTCATAACCACGTAAAAGTATTTTAAGAACAGTGAACACTCGTCGTTGTGAAACAACTATAGAGTACTATATTTAATATCTTCATTGTGAAAAATAAGGGCATTGAAGAAAACCAACGCTATTTAAAATATTATTCGTCAACATACGTAAAGAGGGAAATTATTGATAGATTTAGACATATGTTAAAAGGCTTGTTGATAGGGGATGACCAATAAGGAAAGATCAAACTAAAAGTCGTCTTCTTTTCAGATTTGGTAGTCAAAATAATAAATGCTTATGAATTTCTTTTATAAAAATTACTAATATTTTGGTGATAAATTTCCTGGTAAAATAGAATAAAAGTGAATTTGTTTGATAGCACCAGCAGCAAAAAATAGTCTATCAAAAGCAAGCATTTTATTAAAGAATATATAATTCATGCTATAATTACTATTTGAGATCTGTTATTTGATGAAACAAGCATAATATCAACAGTTAGAACTGAATTTTTAATCATTGACGGTTCTTTCTGAGAAAGAAGTAAACAAAACTATTAGATGTAAAATAAAGGACATACAGACCCTTCCCAAAGTAGCACGACGGCTGTTTTTGGAAAAAGACTTCATAATTCTGAATTTTAGTCAAATGACAAAGATGATGTTTGATTCAGCACTTTTTTCAAACTTCTGGTCCCACCAGCGATAATGAAGCCTCGGTGCCGAATCAGACAGGAACTAGAACCACGTCTAAATTTGGATTGTATCAGATTTCAAACTTGGAAACTCCAATATCGAAACAGAGATCTTAGGAAAAGGTCGTCGCACTCCAACCAAAGACATATAATTTATTAGAAAATTAGAAAAAAAACAAGCTAGCTGGCAAGCATCGCTGTTATTTTATTGCCAGTTACTTTCTTAAAAATTTAAAAAAAATATTTAAATGGTTTCACAAAGGAAAAATAATTGAGGCAATAAAATTAATTTTCGTAATTTCGTTCGATTGGAATCGAGTGTTTAATTTTTTAACGGACAATCCTTATCCTTTTGTAACTGCAATATCATATCCTTAATGTGATTACGACTGTAAGAAAAGCTAGTTAATAAGCACAAACTTACAATCTCAAAAAGGAATTTAGAATCTAATTTTCAACTTACACACTTCATCAACAGCTGGCGATAGGAATAAGGTCACTACAACTAGAACGACACTCAGCACAAGCAGAATAACAGAAACCAGCATCACGGTACAAACCACTCGTAGTCTTCTCGCTTCTTTGGGCGTCAATCCTGGAATTTCTTTCAATCCAAACTCTACGGCCACAATCTCAGACAGAGAAACATTGCTAGACAGAGTTTTTGTCGAGCTACATCTGGAGGAAGGATGTTCGCACAAACTGTGAGGCCTAGACCTAGGTGGCACTAAATGCCTACCTGCAAACAATAAACCTGATCTGTCACTGATGCTTCTTCTTACGCGAGGCTTATATCGAGTTTTGTTGGTTTCAATTGCTGAAACAGATCTTCTGACTTTTCTGGACGATCGTTTGGACACAGATCTTACTTTGGGAGGGTTGTTTTGCTCCCCGCGAGTTTCACTGTCACTATGATGGCGGCAGAGCCGTCTTTTGGACGGTGAGCGCTTGGGAATTTTCAAGCTACTGTGGATCTTGTCCCCTCTGGCACCGTAGAAAGAGCCCGGCAGATCAGAAGTATCCAAGCACTCAGTATCTGGAGGCAGCACTACATTCGGAACTTGCAGTACTCTGTTTAATTCTTGACTGCTTGATCTGTTTGAAGATCCCATAGCCACTATCAAACAGTCTGCTTATATATAGAATAATAGCAGAATTTTAACAGCAATCTGAAGGCTGTCAATAAGCAAGTGAGAAATGAAATCTTTCTTTTCAGGTACCAGTAATTTTCATTAAATAGTTCATTAAACCTACCACCTCAACTTGCCACAGATAAATTTTGAATTTATTTGGTTAAGGAATGAATTATAATTCAAATTATTTTTTATAAATTAAAAAAAGAAACATACTTTGAACATAATTAGTATTTTTTTTGTCAAAAACGACACTAGCGAAAATTGTTTCGGTTAACTTTTTTTCTCGCTAAAAACGTCTTATAATTTTGCCGTTCAAGTCAATATTCTTTTTATTCCTACTCTGCATTAAAATACCTACATTCCTAATCCTAAATTTCATAATGCAGCTTTTTCCATTAACTTCTAGCATAACTTAATTAATAAATAACGAAATAGTCTTAATGATGTTAAAGCTCCTTTTCCCCTTGGACCTATTTTAAGAGAAACTTAAGTTTCGTCAGGCTAAAAACCTTTTAAGTTTTCTTTCAAGCGATATTAAGTTTAGTTTCACCCAATCATACTTTGATCCAATATCGTCGAAGTTGGCATTCACTACTCAATTTTTCCACTATCCTCACGAGCTTCGTTAAATTTACAAAAATCACAGCAGCATAAATTTTTAATAGTTCAGACAAGATTTATTTTATTACGTCAAAAAATAGCTTACTTTATTTCAGCAGCACTTTCCATCAACATCTTGTAAATAACAAGAATTTTTTAAATCTTTCTTTACAATTAGGATTTTTTTAGAGAACTTTTCACGTCTCCAAGTAATATTAAAGAGCAAAAATTATATCCTCCTTTATGTTTCCAGAACATTAATTATAAGTTAATTATAAGGTAAAGAAATAACTAACAAACTTTTACAATATTTTGCACCTGATTTAAAGAATTAATCAAGAAAGAAAAATAGAGATTTTGTTAAAAATGGAAATAATGTTATAGAAGAGTGAAATAAATCAGTCTTATTTTTTGAATTATACAAAGCCAAGTTGTATCTTTAAGATTTTAATCATTTCTTGGTATTAGAGGATACATAAAATTAAGATTATCTTGATCTTAACAAAGATAAATCTAATTAAGTGCTTCTAAAAGTTTTTGAAATTTTTTTTCTGATTCACTTCTGTTATTTTTTTTCCTATTCTTTTAGAATATTGAAATAAAGAAAGTATTCGAAAAAGATCAAAAGTTCAATTCAAAATCTATCAATACAAATTTCAATATTTTGTATAAAATTTTTTGACTATGACAATAATTTTATTTCAAATTTTGTATCAAATAAAGATTAAGCACTAGAAGTTCTTTTAAATGTTTCCAAATTACTTTCAATTTAGAATAATTTAAAAATATATCCAGTTCTATTGTTTTTACCACATCATTCTTTTTATATTAAAAAAAAACGTTTACATATCATATGTATCGCAATTATTTGCTTACCAAACTGTTTGCATGCAACTCGAGCAAGTATCGTTCATGAATATTTTTTAATTGTATACTCGTTTCATAAAATTTCAAAACCATTATTATTTAATTATTCAAGCTTCCAGGGATTAAAATGACTATTCTCCACCTCTAATCGTCATGATTAAAACACATTTGTGCAGCATCCCAGCAGACGCATATCTAACCAACGATTATCGCGAGCGCAGGAGTAAATTCACCTCACATTCAGATCTCCTTATTTCGCGGGGACTACTCAATAATCCGTCGATGTAGAGCCACCACATTCATAAATTTAACACATCTTAAGAATCATCCGAGCAAAATGATTAATCCACAGGGCCTTACAGATGAGCTTGACTCTGCTGACGAAGTCGATCCATCGGTCTCGTTGCGAGTCGATGGGAAATAAAGCTTCTCCGGCTTCCCAGAATGCCAAAATTACCCAAGAAGCCAGGGGAGATTCAAACTCAAAATAAGCCACAAGACGGGACAAGTGCGAAAAAAGATGATTTAGTCTTTTACAAAAATAGTGACAAATTGGTTTGATGGCAGTGAGAGGAACATGACGTAAAACGAGTGAGTAGACAACAAACGATTGGAATAGGAGAGGGAGCAAAGTTTGTTTACTCTCAGTTTGGCTCTCTTTATTTAGAAAAAAAAAGATTCAAACGAACTTTATAAATCGTGAGCTGTTGCCCAGGAACCAGCCTTTTTTCCCCACGCGTGATAAAATAACTAATTAATTTCTATTTTTCTAAATAAAGGAGTTTGAATTTGTTTCATTTAATCAGATAAAATAATTATAAAACCATTTATTTATATCGTTTTGTATATGTATCTGAATTATGATACTCCAATAAGCTTTTCAATCTGAAACAGGATGAAGTTTAAAAATTGAGCTTCAAACTAATTTAAAATAATAAAAAAAGTGTTATTATATTGCATATTAAAATATAGAAAATAATTATTTTAGAAAAAAATGGGCGACGAAATCAAATATAAAATTGTGGGACTTTGAAAACAGAGCTTCAAAGAAATTAGGTGATATGAATGTCATAGGAGCAAAATTTTCTGACATTCATTAAAGGTTAAAATGTGAATAAGATTCAAATTTCAAATCACGCGGAGTAGTTCTATTAGCGTTTCAAATTTATTTTGACGCTCATTGTTGGAGAAAAAAATATATTTCGCATTTTCTTACTTTAATAAAAGTATTTCATTACATTTTATTAGAACTCCTTTTCCAGTTTTCAGGATAGTTCATAATTTGTATTTATTAATAATTGGAACTCAAAATCAGTTTCTTCTCATATTAGGAAACAAATACTGCTACTCATACAGAATCAATTTATCCTAAACTAATTGACTGACTCATAACTGTCCTGGCATCAGGTAGAGGCAACACCACGCATTTTCTGACTCAAGAAATGAAAGAAAAAACATTTAAAAACATGAAACAAGTCAATTTAAATAAGAAAGTGTAGTCAATAAATCTAATCTATCTAAAAATATTTATTAATTTTTGAAATTGGGCCCATTTGATGCAGATCGGTGATGAAACCTTGGAAATTATTATTCTTTTAAAAATAAGTTAACCAATAACATTCATCAAAATCATCATTACAAATTTCTTTAAACGAAATCAATTCCTGAAAAATATTTTATATCATAAATTTAACTCCGTAGCTTTCCATCCGTTTTGGATATTATTATTTAATTATTTGGACAGTAAGATTTGGATTTTATTTCAGTAAAATAAGAGAAATTTCTGTTATGTTGGTATAAAAAGAGAAATATATTAAAGATATTTAAAAATAATACAAGGAAATTGTAAAATTCGAATGAAATGTTGGATTACAAAACGATTTCAAAATTCAAGAAATATGATTGATTTTTGCTAATTCAAAAATTGCACCAAAATACACTCCATTAAAATAAATGAAAATCTATTTAAAATATTTCTTAGCAGCTAACACCATAAAAATTATTTAAAAATTAAAATGATTTTTTTATTTATTCATTATTAATTTCAAGTTTAAGATAGGCTTTTTGAGAATTTTTCCTGCACTAACTGCCTTTGGCAATCAGTATTTTCGTCTAGAATAATGATGATTTAGACAATTAAAAATTGATAATGAATGCATTAAAAAATTTCCCCATGTAATTTGAAACAACTGAAAAATATGAATTAATTGAATCGCTTTTTCTAAAATTCACTGCAATTTCACTTCCTGGGTAACAGAGAACGCCGCGCAAAAGAAGAAGTTCTTTATTCGAATTTCGCGTTACATCCATTGGCACAGTACCAGCTGCTTGGGCTTTAAAAGGCAATGTGTTACTTTTCGAAACAATCGGATAGAAAGTTTATGTGCAATGTCTCCTTCTTTAGTCGAGCGTGAGTTACTGTTCAAATTCTTTTACCTCAACCAGTGCAACGCGTCAGCCGCTCTTCGGGCTCTCAGAAAGCACAAAAAAATGCGTAAAGGTAACGGTTCTTTGTCAGTTGATGGGCTAAAAGCAATGATCGTGAAGTTTGAGAAAACAGGCTCTCTGAAGGTTCCGTCAGGCAGAGGACGAAAACCTGTACCACAGGATACAACCGAAGCAGTTGCCACGGCGATTGTCGACAGGGGACAAGACAAGACTGCTGCCACTTCTATCGCTCGTGGAGCAACTCGGAATATGGATATGCCTTACAGTACGGTATGGCAGATCTTACGAAAGATTATCCACTTCTATCCGCACAAGATCACCTGTGTACAAGAGTTACGTCCCACCGACCACGACAAGCGATTGACTTTTGATCTCACTTTTCTTGCCAGAATGAAAGAGGAGGATGCTTGGCGGTGGAAAACCTTATGGGCAGACGAGGCCCACTTTCACCTGAATGGAACTGTGGATGCCCAGAACTGCCGAATTTGGGATGACACATCACAGCAATTCCCTTACATTCACTACAGGTAACTGTTTGGTGTGGGTTCACAGCGGAATTTATCATAGGTCCATTCTTCCTTGCGAACATTACCCCGACAGGACCGGTAACCTGTTCTGTTACCGGAGAGAAATATCGCCAAATGTTGAACAGCTTTGTCATTCCGGCATTTCAGCAAAGACAATATCTCGGGGAAATTCTATTCATGCAAGATGGAGCCAGTCCACACGTTTCTTTACGAGTACAGCAGCTGCTGCGACAGAAATTCACAACAGAAAGAGTCATTAGCCACTTCTTTCCAACTGCATGACCACCTCGGTCCCCTGATCTTATCCCATGTGACTTCCGGCTTTGGGGTTACCTTAAGTCCAAGGCATATCAAGGAGTTGTCCAGGACCTGGCTAAGTTGAAGGATAACATATCACGAACTGTACGGGAGATTTCTGCAGACTTGTTACCTTCTGCTGTTGTGAATACTGTACACAGAAGGCAATATGTGGTCCATAAATACGGCAGCCACATTGAACATGATTTGAATGGGCAAAATAAAAGGTAATTTTATTTACGTATTGATTTACGTTTGTTAACACTCTGTTTTCTATTACACAGCGCCACATATTTCCCTAGCGGTGACTTTTGAAAATAATTTATTTTTGCGGAATCTTTTGCCTCCCGTTTTGTTTAATCTTCTTACACAATGTGACGTCATTCTCGCAAATAGATCGCGGTACATAACACTGTGAGCACTGTCAGTTTAATTATGGCCTCCCTGTACATCGAAATAAAATTAAAAGAGAAAATCCTGATTCAGAATCTATATATAACACAAGAATTTTTTTACACCGTAACTTGAACGTTGCCAAAAGCAAACGATTGCTTGTTTAGGGGAATGAGCTTGAATTTAATCATAACATTATGAGTATTACACAGAATTACACAAACAGCATTTTTTATTTACTAAAAATAAAGAAAAAATTGACAGAAATGAAGCTGATATCGTTAAAAAGGTATTATTTGAGTTTTAACACTAAGTTTACCAAGGGGACATTTTGACCCCTCTGAGAAAACTTTTAGTTAATTTTCTTCAAGAAAATCATTGCCATATTTTATGAGAATTTTTTTAAATAATTTTTATTTATATTTATAAGAATCGCATAATATAAATCACATATATTATATACTTCTTTTTTTAGTTTCAGAGGGATGTATATAGCATATATCTACTTTTATTGAAGGGGTCATTTTGACCATAAATATTGTTGGGAAAACGTGAATTTACCTTTAAATATGTGACAGCTCGATAGGGACGCACATAGTATTGGTAAAAATATAGAAATAAGCATGTGTTAGTAAAATGTGTAATCATAAGGAAGCAAGGCTACGCAACCGAAGCCGAAAGTCAACCAGACAAGCTATTATAGGAGGAGAAGAAGGGAGGGTAATCGTTTTAGTAGAAGATGATGGTAGAAGAATAAATGATCTCGAAGACCTAGATTAGAAATTAAACCCTTTTTTATATAAATAAATACGCATGGTGGAACTGCCTTTCTACCACGCCACAAATTCGCAAATATACTTAAAATATAAAACTTTTCTACTTTAACTTATGATAAATAGGTCAATTTATATTTTTTTCTAATTAAATGTGATTCGTTTTGTAGAAATAGGTATATGCCAACTCACGGTAAACCTAGTTTTAAGATATGGAAAAATCCATTTTTGAGACAAAAGGCATGGAAGATAAATCATCCATTCTTTTAGGCAAGTCGGAGATAATCTGCATGACTATGGTTACACTTATTTCCAGTTCAACTCGAGTTTCTGTTCTGTGCACAATTCTTTACTTCTACATTTTCTTTCCGCTGACCGAATGCAACTTCTGGCGACACAATGACCTCTCTCCAGAGAATTACTAATAATATTTGACAGCTCCGTCAACCGACGAAACTTGGAATTAAGGGCTGTTGTAAAAATATCCAATGAAAATAAAGCAATCTGAGATGTTCGTCTAAAGATTTATTTGAATTTTAATGTTGCCATCCGACAACAAGAGTCTAAGTTATTTCTGAGAAAGGAAATGAAAGAAAGTTATTTCTAGAAAAGGAATGCTGAGCTTCCGAGGGTAAATTGCACTCTTGCTCAACTTGAATGTTGAGAAACTTTTATTCTTTTGAAGTGTGAACTGGTATGTGCTGGTGTCCAGGCCTGGGAGCAGCGAAATGAAGATGGCACTCATAAGATCGCTTAAACAACCCCTTTTAACACGGGAGTTCTTTCACACACCTCACAGATAGAACAAAAGAGGAGGAACAACCATGCCCAAACCGGGACTGGAACCCGTGACGTCCAAATGACGGGAAAGACTCGCTGCTCCCAGGCCTGGACACCAGCACATACCAGCTCACACTTCAAAAGAATAAAAGTTTCTCAACGTTCAAGTTGAGCAAGAGTGCAATCTACCCTCGGAAGCTCAGCGTTCCCTTTCTATGAAAACGACATTATCATCGGCATCGTTATTACGGCGCTTTTTTAAAATGAATAGATCCCGAAATTCTCTGTATGAGGCCATAGTTGCACATCCGGATTTGAAACGTTTCGATTTCAAACAATCTGCTTATTTAATCATAAGCCACCCTTTAAGAATTTTTTTTCAGATTTCGACCCTTGGGTGCTCAGCCTTAGAAGACACTGCACAAACCCGGCTTAAATCGCCGATTTCGTCAACGAGGTTGTCTATTGCAAGTGCATAAGCAACAACAACAGAATTTTTTGTGGCTCGACTTTTCAGCTGAAATTCAAATCGTTAATATTTCTTAACCAAGCATGGCATAATATATGAATTTCTTCCTGTGGTAAAGGCTGAAAAAGAATTCCTTTTCATATCTGTATGGTTTACAAAGCAAATGAGAAAGGGAAGCCTCACAAGATAGTTGATTTGAAGAGTTATGCTCTTAAAATGTCATGGAACTGACTATTTTTGAATGTATCAACAGGACAGGATAAAAGCCATTACGTTGTTCCATTTTGATGCTTGAAAAAAATTACAAGGCAATTTGAACATCTTTTTGCATAAGAGATTTGACAGAAAACAGAAAGAGCCAATGTTAATTAGCTGTCGTAGAAGTAGGTATGCATTAAGTGTTGTTGTGTTTAGTATTAAAAAGAAAGGTTTTTAAAATGCATTACGAACTCAAATTACGTTCTTGGAAAGAAATCTTTCTGAATCTTATG
This sequence comes from Argiope argentata, assembly GCA_026289955.1. Taxonomy (NCBI): domain Eukaryota; kingdom Metazoa; phylum Arthropoda; class Arachnida; order Araneae; family Araneidae; genus Argiope; species Argiope argentata. Next base: position 4,662,818 of record JAOUZG010025848.1, read on the forward strand.
ATGATATAAAATTATCTGTATTAGAATATCTTATAGGTATAAAACGCTACCGTAGGGTGCTCAGAAATAACTTTGACTCTTGTTGTCGAATGGCAACATTAAAATTCAAATAAATCTTTAGGCGAACATCTCAGATTGCTTTATTTTCATTGGATATTTTTACAACAGCCCTTAATTCCAAGTTTCGTCGATTGACGGAGCTGTCAAATATTATTAGTAATTCTCTGGAGAAAATGAAGGTCAAAAGGGTAAACTATAATTCTGATTGTGCATGGGAATTTGAAAGCTTTGCGAATGTAGGATCGATGCCGATCACCTGAACAAACTATGATATGAAGGAGAATTAATTGCAATTCCGGCCCCTTGATCGTATTTAAAAGCAAAATTGAAAAAAGTTTATTTTAGATGAGTGGCAAATATATTGGAATAGCTCATGCAAAAGTGTAAGAGTCAGAGGGTATGTTCCCAAAGTCGGTATTAATCTATGAACACATAACAAATACTCATTATATTTTGTTTCTATCCTTTTTGTTTACATGGATTTCATAAAATAAAAAGTCCATTTCGCTCCTGCGGTGGTCTGAGGGACGCAGATCACTTCGCTTTTGAATGCACGCTCATTAGTTCGTCTCAACCATCCCGTCTCTCCAGTGAATCCACACTTTCCTGGTTTCTTAGTGTACTCAGGAGCAAGGCTTCGCTAAGGATGAGGGGGAAATATGTGAAATCTCGAGAGATTTTTTAAAAAGAAATTCAGAATAGATTAGTAAGATGAATCTGTGCCATGGGTTTGTTTGCAGTCTTGTTTTCATTTATTTTTTATTTATGTAATTATTCCGGCACAGCTTCTAGTTGTTTTTCACACAGGAACAGAACTATTAAAAACCATTGCACATTTCTGCTCATATACTTGATTTACCTTCTAGTGACTCCCTTTTTTATGTGTTTGTCAATTTAGATCAGCTATGTATTTTTACTTTGCATTTGTGTCATTTACTTATTTTTCACTTTATATAATGGGAAAGATATACGACTTTAGATATTGGCACACGTTTGATATTGCTGTACAGTATACTGTGTCTTACAACCTTTGAATATTATGATATTGCTTTTGTACTTATGTGTGTTGCTGCTTTTTCTATGTACTTTTTAATTTAGTCTCTTGAACCCAGAATCGGTTAACTAGCTATTTAATTTAAATATTTTGTTTCAGTGAAATGAGCTATAATGTATGCCATTATTTAAAACCCATATTCTGATGATGATTTTCAGCCTTTTAATAAATAAAAAATGGCTCTCTCTCCTGCCGAACTTCAAGATCTTACACCCCTTCGGTTGGATGAGTCGTCGTGGGGTATAACAAGACCGAAAAGATGATTCAGTCGCAAAGTATGTGTTGTAACGAAAAAGTATAGTCGATTACTCTTCTATAATTCAGCTTTGGGGAGTCAGTTGACAAGCAAGATTCGAACATTTTAATTCGGCAAGAAGTGATTCAAAAGACAATTTATGCTCTCTGGATATAAGATAATATTAGAGGAAAAGAAACATGAAAAAAAAATGGATTCCGAGCTATGCACAGTTAAGCAGAATTTTTTTAAAATAAAACTTTGCACGTGCAACTGTGAGTTCATAAAAAGACTGTATGTTCCAATCTGTATGCAGGAGAATGTTTTGGAATCAATTTAAGGTAAATTTAAAAATTATATTATTTATTTCTATTATTTTGAAATAATATAAATTCGAAATCAAATCTGATCTCAATTGAAATTATCTAAATAAAAACTGAGTCGGGAAATAGTATCCAGATTAAATTGAAATGGTGGTGGATTTAGTTATACAAATTTCAGCTAATGTAAAAAAAGTACACATGAAGTAAACATGTGATATTAACAACAACAATGAACTGAAAACAATTTCCCCTTTATTTACAACAAAAAATTTCCACTACAGGAAAGAAAAAGAGATAAACTGTCAAAAATTAAGAATAATGAAATAAAAAATCCCTGCAATTAAATGTGAAATTATAATGAAAAGTTCCACAATACAGAAATCTCTAAAAGAAAAAAAGAAAGAGAGAAATTCAAATTGCGAAATGTAAAATTAGGGTCCCATGTTCAGTCCTTTCAGAAAGGACCAGCAATTGGCTCAAGATTTCACAATCTATATTACAAACTCTTTTTGCAGTTTTAATAACGATAACTGATGTATGTTTGACATAAAATAGAGTATTCTTGTTTTATTTTAAACCAAATAAAATTCACATCTTTCATTATCTTCGTTTTTCTTTTTGGTGTTCGCCAGGTCAGTGCAGTCGAAATCTAATCTGAACTGAATATCTCGTAATTTGGATGTTATATTATTTCTGAAAGCTCAGAATAGAATAGAGCAAGTAGACCGCTAATATATTTACAGATAAGTGAAGGATGTTGAAAGAAATCACCTCCTAGAATTGGGATTCAAAAATTATAAAAAAAATATGCAAATATATTCATTATGTAGCACAAGATTTTCTGTATTGATTGACGGACATAACTTCTTAAGAATAAACTTTTTAAAGAACTTTTTTTCTCCGGTTATTTTCCATTTGAGTTCCCTTTGCTTCTTCCGGAAACTAAGTGCATAAAATTAACCGTTGCCTTCCGTACTTTTCGTCTTTTTAAACTTGTTTTTTCTACGTCTTATTTGCGTCTATACAGCATTTATGTTTCCTTTATTGCAAGAAAATTAATCGGTATTTGTTGAATTTTTAGAAGTATCTGTTTACTAAAACTTCCCTAAAATAACAAATAAACTATAAGTTAATCTGGACTCATTTCATCTTTAAAATATCTAAAAAATTATGAGAAGCGAGGGATTTCTGGTAAATATTATTCTGATCATTGTTTGATGGTTAAATTTGTTTGACGGTTTTTAAATTTTTTAATATGATAATGATAACTTAATTTTATAAAACCACACGATATCATATAGTACAAAAAAAAGTTGCAAAAATTGAAAAATATAATAGCGATAAGTTTGGTCAAGAGTTCCCTATAAAAAAATAGAAAGTTATTTTATTCAGGAATTAACATCTGTTCTTTTTTAAGAAATAGGCTTATTTAATATTCTTTAAAAATATGAAAACAAAGTCAGTTGTTTATCTTTAAGATGTACTTCCGTAAAACTAATATTGTAATGACCAAAGTTGTTATTAAAGGTAGGCTTTTGTAAAACATTTCTAAGAGTTTTTAAAAGAGGTTTTTCTTAATATTTTGAAAGAATGAATATAAATCTTGTTAAAGGTACTTGAGAATAGAAACAGGAATATGCTACAATCACATTGACTTTCACAATTAAAAATTATTTTAGCGAGGATGTCATTCAAAAAGTGGTAAAAAACCTTACTGACACAGCCGTGTCAGTAAGGTTTCTGCAAGCGGAAAAATAATTGCTAAACATATTGTATCTAGAAATGAAACTAAGTGAATATTTTTCGGCATAAAAGGTAATTTGTCTGCATAAATTAATTTCAAATACTTAATTTTAAACCTACATTTAGTCGTTATACAGTCTGCTAACTAAATTTCTCTAACGCGAAGAACACTTTAATTATAGAAAAAAAATTAACGGTAAGAGAAGAAGCTCTGAGATTAGTGCCGAAAACTCATTTCATCACTTTCAAGAAATTTTTTTAAACTAAAGTTAACGTTATAAGCAATATAAAAGAATCATCATAATTTGTTAACAACATTAGACTAGATATATATTGCAACAGAAACCCATTACTTTAAAATCCATTTTCTCTCTCTGTTTATTATATATATATACTAGCCGCCTTTAGCGACCAGTCGGTTCGCCAATATTAATGCAGACTAAAGGGTTAAATTCTTTTTATATATAACTTGGTTTCATAAAAGGTTTTTCAGCAAAATATTTTTAAGCTTCAAATTTCGATAGTCATATAACTCACTTATACTATTATGTAGGCCTTAAACAGTCCTATCTTTGAAGTCAGCATCTCTCTCTGATTTTCTATCGGTGGACGTAAGATTCACTTTTAAATTAAATTGAAAATAATGAAACTTCAATTAATACAACGACCTCTTCACTCAATCTAAGCATGTCTTTAAATAAAACTAAGAACTGAAAGCAGAATAGTCGACATTGAATATTAATGTTCAATACAGAAATTGAAACATTATAATTTTTTTTATAATTTATAAGATCTCAAGGAATTATTCAGCTAACATTTCACAGGTTAATTGAAACCTTCAGTTTTTAATTTTATTTTTAGATGTATATAAATGCTCTCAATAATATTTTTTTAGGTTTATAAATATATTTCAAAAATTTATGGTTTAAATTCCATTGGTCTTATAGATTCATATTTGTAAAATATTCTTAATATTTCAATTTCTAAATAAATAAATAAGCATTTCTATCTTCTTCAAATCTGGCTGATTTATTCAGTTCTGAATATTGCAAGTTTAGAACAATCATCATTATCATAATCTAGACCAATCATTCTAGAGTAACCGTGATTGGTTTCTTTGAGATCTTGATAAAGTGATCTAAAATCGTCAGTTTTTACCGTAATAGTTATATTGAAATTTTCATAGATCGATCAGCTTTGATGATTGATTTAGTTGATTGGATTTTATTTAAGGACTTATTTAATTAAGGACTTTTGTCTCAAGAATTTATTATTATTTAAGGACTTATTGTCTCAAGAATATTTTGTTAAATATGATTCACAGAGCAGATGATGTATGTAAAAATTTAATTCATCAGCATTTTTTCCCTAAATCTATAATTATATATTTCACTTGGACCAATTGCTAAGAGATTTATGTCTCTCCCCAAAAAATTAAGAAATTAGATGTTGGGCTTCGATTACAGAAGATGCTTCGTAGATGTTAAGCCATATTTGCCTTAAATAAAATTGTTTAATTGGATTAGTAATATGTGTATAGTAAAATATCACAGAAAACTTTTCCATCCATTTATTTTCCAAAATTATTATGTTTCATATTTATTTCATTTTATATAGACACGTTCTGAAGATGACATTTATATATGTTTAATTAGGAATGATAGTTGATTTATTTTTTCTCATGTGAGAATATGATATTGTTTTGGTAGAAAGTTTTGATGTCTCCGAAATATGCGGGTAAAAATAGTTTTATGTGTTTTTACCAATTTTGCATGGTTATTTATTACGTATGCTTGTTTGAAAGAAGATGCGTTTTTATTTCGCATGTTTCATTAAAATGCGGAGAAAAATTACAATCCCGAAAGTGAATTCTTTGATTTGCACAAAATATCTTCTTCACATTGCTTTTTGTTCTTCGTTTGTTTGAAATGACGTCATTTTAAAAGTTCGTTTAAGATTTCTTGCTTTTAAATAATTAATCTCGCTCTCAGAAGATTATCGTTTATTGCTTTTCTAAAAATTCTTTTTCAGTTTTAACTGTCGCACCCTTGTAATATATTTTTATTTTGTATTTTTATTTATTTTAATTCTTTAATTGAATTATTAAATTTGATATTGCAAACGATTTTCACTTGCATTTATTGTTTAAAAAAATCACATTTCCTATTTAATTCATTTCATATAATCACGTGATGAAAATTGTATTTTTCTGTTTTAATTTTGGTAGTAATTAACTTTTTTTAAAATCAGAACTTGTGAAAATGGTATGGCAACATTTTATTAAAAGCTGATTTTTTTTTGAGATCCTCGAGAAGATTAAATGTTATTATCATCTGCTCTTCATTGGAACTCCCGAATATGTACTAAAGTGCACCAGTGGAACTGCTATTAACTATTAACTGAGTGAAAATCCAATTTGTTTTTTTGTGCGTATGTGTTTTTTTGTTTATTGACAAGATTTTTTAAATATTAACTTCTGGAAACCGGGGATAAAAGCCTTTGTTGCTATAAATCCCAATACCTTATATTTTTCAAATAGTTTCAAATGTTATTATTATTATTTTTATTTTGCGAAATAAATTGTTGAAAAAAAACGATTTAATTAAATGTTTAAAAATTCATTAAAAATAGAGTTTTAATTCGTAGGTCAAAACATTAGTATCATTGAAAAGCTAATTTTTTGCGCTTTAACTTGATGCAAAAATCAATTTTGTGCTGTAATATTTTCGGAAGTTATAGTGAAAAAACGTTAAAATTTGGTTTATTTTTTAATTAATTAAAATTTTAATTAATTAAATTTAATTCAAAAAAAGGGCTCCG
>JAOUZG010025848.1:4674052-4703804 GCA_026289955.1 Argiope argentata
TATATATATGAAACCAAGACAACCCTTTTCAAAAAACATAGTATTTCAGCATATAAGTTTTATACGCACGACGGAATTATTTTTAGAATTTATGCAATATCTCAAGAATTATTCAACAAATTTTTCTTAGATTTTTCATAAAACTCATTTTTTAGTTTTATTTTGAAAAAGATTTAAATAGTGTGAATAACAATATTTTATTTTGTATCAATCCATAAATATTTTTCAAAAAATTATGAGATCTAAATTTTATGCTAACATTTTTATTTTCAATAATATTATTTGTACACACTACATGTAATTAGTCTCGAACAGGACAAATTTCCATCGTGGCCCTCAGTGTCGTTTGACTTTGGATTCAACAGCTAAACTATTTTTTTCTCGCATTTTTCGTGCATCGATGCGTTGAGCTACCTGGCAACGACCCGGCCACCTACACAGAAACTCTTGAGATTTCATTCCTTTCTTTTTATTAATGTTACCGTGACAACTGAATTTCCTCGATGGCAGCTTCGCAGGAAGAACAATAGCATTCCCTTCATTTGTCTCAAAGGAAAAATACCCACCGCATCACGTTCTTTTTCTCTCTCCGTTGCTCTGGATAGAAATGCACAATATGGAAAAAAAGAAATACATTTGTAATACTGAAAATTGGGCGGAAATGGATCTAAAAATGGTTTCAAGAGTGAAATATACCAATTTGATATTACAACTTTTTACTTACTCAGTAACTTTCTTATTAAAAATACAGAGTGAAAGAAATCCAGTAAACTCGAATATTGATCATATTTGATAAATTTTAATAAACTTGCAAAAATTTCTTATCTTATAATATATTTTATAATTTTTTTCGGCGTTTTTTTCTAGTTTCTTATGATCTTGAAATTTTATTTTGGCATCAGTAATTTAGATTAAAAATATTGTTAAACAAATGACTAAAAAATCTTTAAAAACATCTTTTTTATTAATTAGTTTTCATTCTCAAACATATTTCGTTATTCATTAATGTGTATAATTAAAATTTTGATAATAGTTTTTTCGAGTTTTTTACTCCAGACATTTTCAGCAAAATATTATTAAAAATAATCGATTGACTTTTTTTAAAAAAAAATAGTGAATTGATATAGGAAGTAAAACTGAATTGTAGGATGAATTAGATAAATTTAGAACACGTATATAATGACGAATCGGACTAACATATGGAATTACTGAATTTTAAATCTGCAATTAAAAGAAAGAGTTAAATAATTTAAAATGCAAAATTACTTTAAAATATTTATACAAATATTATAAGAAATTAAGATAATAATAAATGCTCCAAATAGAAATTGCTGTGTATCAAGAAAGTTAAGAATATTCTCAAGCTAAAGAGATATTGAAAATTGTAAAATTAATAACTGAATTTTGTGAAATATGGTGGTTTCAAATCATTCACTTAATCAGTTTCTGGTCTAAATACATTCGTGATCGAATCTTCCGAATAAAATTGCATATTTCGGGTTTGCTGCAGTGATTCGAAAAAATGTGCCACTTCGATTTTGCCCACATGTTTTTGAGCAAACAATGCATTAACAAATTTCTTTATTTTCAAATGATATACTCCTATAACCCTTTCGGAATGGGAGGGGCTCTATCCTAGACGCGTGCACAGGACGGAGCACACGCGAAAGGAATCATCCCACAGGAGGGGTTTTTTGCATCGCCCAAGTCTGGGAAAAAAATCTCAATAAATAAAGTTTATGTCCTAAAGTTGCCTTTTTATCGACCTTTTTAGATTATTAGTTCATCCATAATTTGAGTGCCTTCCCCCCACACAAATCGCATTTTCTTGTTTAATAAACCTAAGCCAAAGCTTTCCATAATAATAAAAAAAGACGCGAACGAAATGTATCCAAAAGCTCTGCAAACTATGACGGAGCTGACCCGAAAAAACCCGGAAAAAAGAAGAAAAAGTGGGGTTGAATAGGAGCAAACTGACGCTCAGGGTACCAAAACTGTATTTCAAAAGTAAGACCCGCAGGGAATCATCTAGTGAGGAATAAAATTCTCACAAGACCCACCGCCCAATGCGTTCTATTTCCAGAAATGCACGGATGGTAAACTCGGTCGTGAGAGACGTTTTCGTAGGTGATGCATATGCGACACGCCCATCGGGAGAGGAATCATTCCGAAATTAAATAATTTTCAAGCTCAATAAACGAATCAACCCGTGGTGTTGATATAAAACATGAGCATAGGTTACACCTTGTGCATATAATTTCAGTCATTTTCAACTCCGAGGCAGTGACTAAGAAAATTAAAAAGAAAGAAAAAATATCAAACTATCCTTCAACGAGACATTTTGCCCCGTTACAATTTTTTAATGCTTCAAATTTTTTAACCTTGTTTTAATTCCTTATGCTTCAATTTCCTTTCACAAAGAAGTTCATTTGGTTATTAATGAAATGGCAACTATCTTCACTCCCAAATACCTTTATGTGTGATTATATCAGTATTAGTGACAGTAAAATCGAAGAAAGAAGCAAATCAGAATCATGACCAACTGGTGGTGGTGGTGGGGAAATGAGCGAAAACGGATTTTTTTTAAAAAAGAACTCTAGTTAAAAATTTCTTGTATTTTATCCACACAAAAAATTATAATAACAAAACGTTTGAATAGTACTTTCAATTTATATGCGACTTTAAAATATCTTGGCCTAAAGCAGTACTATAATTTATAGGAATTTTGTATCAAAATCATTCTCTGAGCGTTTAGAAAATCAAAAGTGAAAATCTATTGTGAAAAAACAACAACAACAACAGCAAAAAAGAAAAACAGTTGCATAAGTTATTAACACAAAAAATGCATTTAATAACATCGCAACGATTGTGCATATAGATGAAATCTCTAAAAAATATGATTTCAAAAAGTACAAATTTAAAACAATAAATAAATCTAAATTATACAAATTACATGTAAAGGAAATTTATATAACAAAAAACTATTTTTCTGAATTTTAAAATGACACAAAAATGGCTTTTGTGCATTATTAGGCTGAAAATTCATAGAAGAATATCCTCAATGGGGTCATAATTAAACTGCTCCTAAAAACAGCGTCCTTGACAGCAAACGGAGGAACAGTTTGCAGCGAAATTTCGTACATAGACTAAACACAAGATGCGCTCACGGAATTACGGAAATATTTTTTTAGTTCTAAAATATCTGCCAGAGGGCGCGTTTTCAGTTAAAACGTTAAATGTAACGCCCAATATCGCAATAAACGACCAAAGAGGAATACAGAAACGATATTAACATTTGTTGATTCTTTTCTGATCACCTTGTCATCGAACCAGTAAAGGTGAGGAAAAAGTAGGAGTACGCTGTTTGAGGGGGGAAAGAAACGGTTCAGTTTGCAGAAAGAAGAATAGACTAGGAGGAAATGGCACCAGAGGAGCAGGTGTTAATCGCGTCCAGGATGATGGAGGGAAGGGTGCACTCTCATTCACCTGCGAAATTTCAAGTAGACGGAGAGTGTATTTAAAAGCAGATCGTAATTGATCAGTGGGTGATGCTTCGCACATGAAGCGTTATGGAGTTTTTTTTAAAGAAATTCAACGTTGCAACCTCTCTTCGATAAACCAAATTTTTTAAATAAACGGAACTTTTTTTCCTCAAATAGTTTACTGATATTTTTCTTCTTCTTACTTTTACTTAACGTAGTTCGATGACAAGGTGATCAGACACTAACCAATAAATAATAGCAATGTTTCTGTATTCCATTTTGTTAGTTTATTGAGTTAAATTTAATGTTTTTACGAAAAAGGCGCCCTCTGGCATATATTTTAGAACTAAATATACTTTTTCCGAAATTCCCTGAGCGCATCTTGTGTTTACTCTATATACGAAATTTCGTTGCAATCCGTTCACCCGTATGCGTTATAGGATGCTGTTTGTAGGAGAAGTTTAATTATTATCCCCCTGTACACATTTACTAGAATTTTTAGTATCGCCTCCGAATAATGTCACATAGTAGTCCCTATCTGTGTCATAAAGTCAAATTAAACAGATCGTAATTTGCCATATATATGAACTTGAATATGTCAAATTGCTGCACTAATCAAAATGTAAATTACCGTCAGGTTTGGATCAAAATCTAAATTGAAAATCGGAGGAAGCGTCGCACAGATCTACTAATCATTTCTCAATCACAGATCACAGGATCGCAGAGAAATACAAAGCCGTTGACAATATGCTTCAGTTCTTGTGATGCAAGAAGTATGTCTACTTATCAAGGAGAGTGTTCCCCGAAACGATCGAGCTGCGTGCCTGAGGCGCCATTCGGTGAGAGAAAGAACATTTTTGTTTACCTGAGGCGGAAGAGGAGATGAACTGACGTGGTGGCAGTTTGTCCTCTCTCCATCTAGCGTGCACCTCTTGTTCAGTGTGATTACTTTTTTATTTTATCATAAACGTAGCAGAAGGAGAGTTTTATAATCGTTAAAAAAATCACATCTAGAAATTTTGGCAAATCTCAACGTTTTAGACTTTTTCGAGTTCGGGAAACACATTTTAGGCATTAATTTTGTCAGTGAAATGGGTGAATTATAAGGATGATATTTGGAATATGGTAATTACGCGCAATTTTAATATTTCTATAAAAACATGAGCAAAATCTGTTTAGAGTAAGTATGCTTGTCAGCCTTCCGAATATAAGTTAACACAATAGCTAAAAAAAAGACAGGGATGGATAAAATTCAGATCGCAGATTTAACATTCATACCGTAGATGTCAATCAGATTTTGAGCCAAACCTAAAAGGAGTTGACAGTCTGTTGGTCTGTATTTTCGAAAAGATATAAACGTCATAATTCAAAAATGCAATTACTGAAGTATACCAAATTTGGTATGTGATTTTATGAATGCAATCGTAGCTCTGTATAAAATTTTGGTTTCAATTTCGCTTGAAAAAAAAACAATTTGGAAAACAACAACAACAAAATTACTTTTTTTAAAATTTGACGATAAGTATTAGTTATGTGATCATTCCAAACCACTTTAAATCAGATTTTCGCAAGAAAAAAAAATCTGGCCTTGAGGTAAAATTTTAGAACTCGTTTGATTTTAAGAAGGTCAAAAACTAACCCTTTTCTAAATGTTGGAGATTGCAAAAGATGAATCATGTGAGACGTTTTTCTGTTGGATTAATACCACGTTGATTTTTAAAGAAATAATGCTCTCCCATGATAATTTGAAATTTAAGAAAAAAGATTTCAATACTCTTTTTTTTCTAAGAGGAGATTGAAGCACCAGTTTTTTGCATCGAATATTCGACACTGAATATGATCACCTGCCTTTTTTTTAATATAAATTTTGGGATAAAATTAGCGCTAGTCTATCGCCTGGCTGATTTGTGCAAAAGCACGAAATCTCTCTTCCCCTAGATGAATGTATTTAAAATAAATTCTCATTTTTTCATTCAAATAAATCACTTCACAAGTAGAAGAGATGCCGTGATTATATGTCTAATAATAATATTATTTAACTATTTAAATAATTTTATTTTAGTATTTAATAACAAATGAGACAATATTTCTAATCTAATCTAATAAAAGATAAAAATTAAAATAACCGGATTAGGAAAAACTAAAGTATATGATCAGGCAATCTTGCCTTGCGATTTTATATAATCAGAGAGGAATAATTTCTGTAACATTGAAAATTTTTACCATTTCATTTAAAAAAATTGCTAGAAACTTCTCGTAATAGTTATTGGTGGCAAATTATTAAGAAAATTCGGAACGAGAAAAGACCTATCATTTTGTGAATGCCATCACCCCTGCCGCAATTTTGTAGTTTTATTTTGATTGTCATCATTGGATATTGAACATATGTCTGGATATTCTCAATTTCAAAAAGAAAAGTGAAACTTCAACACCAAAAAGAAACTAGCACTGAAGAACAAATTTAAGGCAAAACTTTGTCAAAGGATCACGAGTGAAAGCAAATAACGGAGTGGTACATAAGATAGTCTAGTTTCAGTTAAGCATGGGAAAGCAATATTTAATTATTTCACTGGTACTAAAAATAATTCAACTAAAAAATTATTCCGAGATATAAGTTAAAATGGATGCGAAACTACATTGTTTTTTCCAACGGTCGAAAGAGATGGAAAATTACTGAAAATAGATTCGAATGTTCAACAACGTAAACAAATATTTATTTTGTTATTCAAAATTCTAAAATAAATTTTGCGTCATTTCTTAAAATGGGTTAATAACTAAGTTTAACTTTCTGAAGTTTATAAATTCATTTAAGGCAGTATGTAATTTTTTTGAGATACTAATTTTTTTAATGAAACAGATTTTCTCATTCTAATAAAAAGGGAAGTCATAGACTATAAGATAATTTGTGTATATAAGGAATTGTAATAGTTTATTCGAAAAAATCATTTATGTTAAAAAAGTATTATATACATCTAAAAGTTGTTTATTTAGGGCCCGTCAAAACTGTGGCAAGTACTAATATTATATTTATATACATTGTTTTGCAGGAAAATGTATAGATAACATAGTTTCCTACAACTTATTTGATATGCGATAAATAACCTACTTATGTTTTATATATTAAAATTTTTTTCTCACATATTGAAGTACTAATGAAGTTCAATAAATGTTTTACAATAATTAGTTAATTGTTCATTAGTAAAATATAGGGAAAAAAATTCATTCTAATTAAAGCAGAGCTTTTAAAGCGAAATAAAAGGAGAAAAAAAATGATAAGAATTGGTTCCTCTGATACAGCAATCGTGATACACAAGGGAGAAATTTCAATTTAATTTTCTTCCGAAAGAACGAATGGTGTAAGCTATGCACACATCAGTTGTACGTCATGCTTAGTTGCATTCGTCACGTGCCGCCTCAATTTTTTTAATTTTGCGGTATCAATGAGTAGTTTTGAAGTAACATAAGAACCATTTAAAGTAGATCATAATTTTAAACAGCAGTCAGATGCCGAGTATGACGGCTGAGGTGGGGACTTCCTCTCCAAATTTTCTTATTACACCGACGGGAGGATATTTGGGTCACGCTTTCAAATTTAGCTTGCAAAAAGGGAAAGCTTCTTTTAGTGGAATCGTTCATCAAAGAAGGACTTTTCAATCCTAAAACCGATACCTTACCACTGCGTCACCATGGCGTTTTACTGGCTCTAAATTTATAAAGTTAAAACGCTGAGACTATTGATATGAGATTGAATTTAGAGCATTTTTATCATAATCTTTTCAACAATTAAAGATAAAAATACACAGGAAACAAAGAAGGCATCTGAGAGTTGAAGTCATATACAAAAAAAATTCGTTAATACATTTAGTAAATCAATGGTAGAGTTTTTAATGTAGCACAAAGTTAGTTGCAGGGGGAAATTTGAAGACAAAATTTTCAATAATTCAATTTATCCAGCTTTTATATTTCATGTAAATTCGATATAAAAGCTTTTGATCTCATAATAATAATCTCTGAAATAAGTAAAAATATATATACAAGATTTATTTTAATAAAAACATTATCGTAATTTTTTTGAAGATGAACTTGAAGAAAAGGACAATGGTTTATTTGAAAAAGAGTTTAAATGAATCTTTAAAAAATATTAATGACATTTAAACAATAGCTAATATCACACTTTTAGCTTTCTGTAAAGACTTTGTCTAATCGGAAAAGTTAAAGCTGCTCTTTATTTCATGATAATTAAAAAAATCATACAGTTAATATAAGCCATTTGAAATCATGAAATGCAGGAAAACTCTTAAAAATTGAATTATGAACTTAATTTTCAAGTTAAGATTTAATAATTAAAAACATGATTAGAATTTATCTACAAAAATGTTCTTTTCTTCCATTAAAAAGCACATAAGCAAATGTATTATTAACCCTTTGCACTCGACGGTGTCTCTTTTCATAAAAAAAGCACAATGTATCTCTTGGACACAGTTCAAGACGGTGCATCATTTTGACGTTTTATTTATTTATTTTTCAATTTTGATTATTGAAAATACCTTCAGAAGGGTAAAAATATGAAGAAATTCAATTTTAAACAGACACGCACACACAAATTTGGAGCAATAACAGGCCCTTTTGTATTGAATAATTATGCATCGAATTACTTTTCCGAGTGCAAAGGATTGATTATTAAATTATTTGCATTAAATTTTGAGTTATGATTTACCGTGAACTGTAAGTTTATCTCATATATGACGAAAAAGCTCCATTTGCCTTCATGAAATGAAGTAAATGCCTTCATTTTGCATTAAAAAAAAGCACAATGTGGATTTTTATTTCTTATTTTAAATTATATTATTGAAGCTACTGCACCTCTCTTTCCACGGTAAAAAGCGGACACGACATCATCATCATCAATTATATTATTTTTGAATTATTTGATCAAACTAATGGATCATTTTTACACCTTTTAATTTTTATAATAAATAAAATTTAAAAAAATACGCCTAAAATAGTATGTTAGGAGTTTAGTGTTACAGCAATAATTACCACAAATTTAAATAATATTTTTAAAAATAATATTCTTAGTTCCAACAAACATTTGATGTTGACCCCAACTGCATCGAGTTCGCTGAAGTGTGTAAGAGATTCTCGTCCACGATCTCTCTCCATTTTCACATAGCTTATAGTCTCTCCCGTAAAATCTTGTACGTCTACAACTAAGAGATCACAAATTAGAAAAAGGAATATCAAATCCGAAATACAAGGCTGTCGTTTGCAATGGAATAACTGATCTAAAAAACAATGCTTGTGAAAAAGGGCTCAATGAAGTGGAGCATTATTGCAAATAAAAGATTTTATTACAGAATAGAATTTTACTATTTTATCATTTGAATTTTGAACTAAATTCCTTTAAACATATCGATTGCTTTCAAACTGTTTAGTATTCGATGAATTTTTTTATTTTAATTTAAAAAATATTATGAAATTGATTTACAAAAACGATGTTATATATTTTAATAAAAATATTTTTTGAATTCTAGCATTTTTTAAGTAGTACAATCTTTTATTTTGTACAGTAAAAAAGATTTTGATTTCAAAAATTTTCTCTTTCATATAAATATTGCAAATTTGAAATTGTTTCAAAAATTTGCACTTTTATATAAGTATTAAAATTTTGAAATTATTTCAGATATTTTCTATATGAAAGTTAATTGCTGTTGTAAAACATTCCATGGAATTTCATCCACGTAAAGCCAACATTCTGCCCTGAATTGAAGGCCCCAGCCGGGGATCAATGAACTGTCGTGAACGTAATTTATCGTTTTAGAACAATGCCGTTGTAGCTGAACATTCATAACAGTATTCTAAAGAGATGAATGCTGTTATGAAATGCTGTTTGATTTCGTATAAAAGAGTAAATTGATTCACAGCACTGCTCGAAAATTCTATAAATGTCAACTAAAAATATCCAAACCTTAGTTTCACAAATGTTATTAAAATTTTAAAAAAACATTGAAATAAAGAAGGCAAAAATGAAAAGAAACTATATTTAATGCCCTCAATCGTTGTAAAGAATAAGATCGAATAAAGAGGATACATGATTAAAAAGTATCATAAAAATTTCTTGCATTGTTTAGTGCATCCACCCAACTATACTGTTGCGAAACATATTACTTAACAGAAATTTTTTAATAAATTATTCAGTAATAAATATGGATTATTCTTTATATCATTTTAAAGAAATTATCTTACAATATTTCATTCATATTAAATACAGTTAGTATCATATATTCCTATATGCCATTACTCTTTATTTGTATTAATTAAAAATATGATCAATTCTTTTAATATAACGATGTCCCGTACCAAATAATATCGTTATACTTATCAAAATACTGTAAATTATTCTTGAAAATATGATCATTACTACATAATAATAGGAAAAATAATTAAACTATATTAAATATTTTAATGGCGAGATAGAATAAATCACAAAAGCTATTATCTACACCAAACTAATCTAAATTATGATAGCGAATTGGTTTTCCCAAAAGTCGCTTGAAAACGCAATCTTTTTATATCTTTTAAATCTATCAGAAATTTAACCTACACTATTTTATATTTGATGGTTTGATTCTTTTCTTTCATTGGCAATTATTATTAATTTTTTATAAATAATGAATATTCATTTAAAAGATCAAAAAATAAAAAAAGTAGAGAAAGTTCATAAAAAACCATAAGAAATTTGAATTCAAAGAAAATTTCAAGGATTAAAAAAAATCAATGATGCCATTTTATATGCAACGCCTTCTGCTTTGAGGGATTTTAAAATTTCATTTTGCATTATCGCAAGGATAATTATTTGAGAAAGCACTGCAAGCCACTGGCTGCACTTACTGACAACTAAAATCGAAATCTTACCCATTTCATCTATCACAGGTCCCAGCCTCAAGGTGACGCCCACCAGCAGAATGCAGAGAAGAAATAAAAACACAGCAACAAACACAATCACTTTTCGTCCCAGTGGGGACAGCTGATCGTCGTCTTTACCCTTTTCTATAACAGATAAATTCTTGTCCCTCTGTTTCTTGCCCCCTCGCTTCTTCCTTCTGGAGCCCCTGAGTCGTTGTTTGTCCGAAGACACTCTCTCCGAAGGCCACGGCTCGCTTGCGCCAAAGTTGCTGTTAGACTGCGAAGACCCGTCTTCCCTCGATGGCCGAGGAGAGTCGAATTTGAAACTTGTCCACTCGTTCGTTGTTTGGGGAGTCGTCAAATGGAGTCCCGGAAGCCAAGGCGTGACGGCCGGATCCATCAGGCAGTTCGAGCTCCGGCTCTTGATGGACGATCTGGCCACAGTGAGGCAGGAGGACCTGAACATTGTCGGGTCTTCTCTGTCCTTATCGGTGGAACTCATTGTCCTGATTGTCGCTGATGACGTAGGTCATCGGTGGATTCAGAAGTTTTAAATTCTAACCGTAAGCACCTATAGAAGAGATGAACCTGTTGCTTCCGGCATACTGGTCCAAGGTTCAGTTACAATTATGTTCAGAAAGCAACATCTTGAATTTATTCGATTTCCTGACTTTTAATTCTTCAATGAAGCATATAAGTCACATGCATTATTTAGCTTAATTTCCTTTGGACCAAAAATAGAAATTTCTTTTTTATTTTCTGATACTATTGCGTATTTTGACGAGTTCATGAATCAGAAAAGCAGACTTATAAATGCATTAACTACCGGTTGAAAATGACAAAATGATGCCTTTCGAAGAAAACATGAACTGATAAAACAATATCTTTTATATATTTATAATATCAATCCCTATAAACACTTTTAGTAAAAAAAAAATAAGGATATGTTCAGCTAACTCAGTTGTTAATGTCCTAATATTAGAAATAAATGTCATTAGTAATAAAAAATCAATAGCTCTGATGCTGATTTTTTTTTCAAGAATGCGCAATTTTCTTTGTTTTTTTATTTGAAGGATTCCAAGTTAAAACAGAGGAGTTCATTGTTTTGCACGCACTTGAAAAAATATTCTCCCGTATACATTTAAATGATAAAGGAGTACACACAGCAAGAAAGAAGTTTTCATCTACGGATTTTCTATTCTTGCCAGATTAAAATTTTATTTTTTAAAAACGAAAATTTTGAGTTTGTGATGTACACTTCAATAAGAATGGCCGAGAATCAGAAAAATATTATGAGATGTTTTTTATTATATGAGCAAACTTTTATTACGTTAAACTTAGTCGAAGTTACAAATTCTTATATTTTTCAAAGCTCGTATGAAAACTAGTTTTTGTTCTCTAGAGTTTAACTACAGCCTTGTTTAGAAAATTTTCTTTTAACAATTGCCAAAATTTTCTTTTAACAATTGCCAATTTATAAATATATCGATAGCGATTTTTTCAACATTGCGATCAAAATTCTTCTAATTTACATATGTTTGGCACTTAAACCCATTTTTTTGTTGCTTTATTTTCCAAATGCATTGTATTGCATAGCTGCAACAAGACGCTAGTTTAATTCCTTATGGAATCTGTAAACATTTAGCATGAAAAATCGCTTTGTAAAATGCAAAAAAACCACTCTGTTAATCTTTAAGCTCTTTTTACATCTTGAAAACGACCGGATAGTGTCTAGGTGCTTGAGAATCTCGAAACAAATAATGGGTGAATTCTACTACGTATTGAGTGAGGATTTCTAAATGCAGTGCTCTAGTAATAACCATACACCACTCACCCAATCCAGTCCTAATCATACATACAACAACAAAACTAGAACTACGGGAGTCTTCATGACCTTCTGCGCTCACAGCCTCTTTTGATATCATCCGAATTCTTGCGCTGATCGAACTGACGATCATTCTGATTCGCTCATCATTTTATTATGTCATGAGATTTCATATGGGTGAGCGCAATTGTGATGAAAGGGCAATCGATGTGAAGGAACGAGTGCAGCTTTTTGCCAGCGCAAGCAGGTGATAAGAACCGATTCGTGCCGCAGCCGCTGAACGGATCAAAATCGCAAACGCACGACTCAGCGACCCGCCATCGCTCTGCTACGGGGGGAATGCCGCTGCGCGTGAACCGTCGGCAAAGAGGGGCGATTTGAAAACTGCGCCGGGCTCATCAGTGCCCGTTCTTTCTCTCGAGATTTCGGAGAAATACGAACAGGCGAACATTTCAGAACACCACGTCACTAAAATATTAAATAACTTTATAGAATTTTTAAAATTTTAAAGTAATAACACGAAAATCTGGCTGATATGATAGAAGATTAGATGAATCATTAATGACAGATTATTATTAAAATGAATCGATTTAAAAAGATTAAGTAAGAAATTTATCAAATAATATTACATACTTTATAGAATTACAATAATAGAGGACCGGAAATATGTAGAAACAAATTTATCTGGATCTTGTAAACAACATAGAAAATAAAGAGCAATGTTTATAGTTTGGAAATTTTTGATTGTAGAAGACTAGAGGATATTTTCTTATAAGAAATTCTCCAAGAAAAAAAAATGTAAATTTCTAATATTCTAAATAATTTTTATATTCGTAAAAGATGTTATTGGGAAAGACCTGAAATACTCCGTCAAGAAATTAAATCAAAGATCAAGTAGCCATCAAGTATAATATTTAAAATTAATAATATTTAGTCTTAGCTTGAAATACATTTTATCTAGCATAAGTTTCAAAACAATTGCATTATTTATTCATTGGGTCAATGTAGCAACTCAATAATGAATCGAAAAAGTATAATAAATGACTTGAAAACGAGTTAAAGTAATAATTTTCAAACTTTCCCGCTGCTCTATTTTTTTAAATTATTGAAAGAAAATACAAAAAAATAATAATATAACCAATATTAATGCTTCTTATATTCTAAATATAAGAAAATTCATAATATTAAGCATTTAAAATATACATTTAGAAATCTTTGAATGGTTCAAAATCCTGTTCTTGTGTACAGCCGACCCTTCCCTCCCCCCCCGCCACCACTGAACGCAGCAGCATCGACAGGATTCGTTGTGGCCGACTACAAATGGAGGGATGATGTCGTGAAAAGTTCCGTCCATCTTGCTTTGGGACGGACCCTTGAGCTTTGAGCAGTTTTAGTGAAACCTGACACAGAACATCATGCATGAGCCTGATACATTGCCACCTTTACTGGATTTCCATTTCGGCTCATCCGGATAACACTTCTGGTCAGATATTTTTATTAGAGTTTAGTTTGCTTTGACACGGAATACCTTTCTTAAAATTAAGCACACTTTTAAAGGTAGGATGGAAAACTTAAAAATGAAGAAATTTACCTTTGAATGTGGAATGAACAGCTACGGTTGAAATTTTCCCCAATATTGTGTTAAAATGAATCGAAATCCAGATGGAATTGAGAGATGCATCGAATTCCGTGAATCGATTCCATTCGGAACGCGGTTGATGAGATTTGAAGATATGAAACTGATATAATAACAGAGATTTCCCAACCGCAATTAATTGTAACTTTGCTCGCCCGAACCGCAGCGTCAGCAGCGCAGATTCATCATTGCCGCATTGTTCCCGGTGGAAATAAAATGCCTCGCGCATTACAGATTGGCTCGTTTGCGGAAGTACCAGACGATAGTGGAGTGGCAGATGCGATATTCATAATTTTAATCATTCTTCGCATGGTTTTTTTTTTTGAGAAATAAATTAAGGTGATATAATTCATGCCCCTCCATTAAAGAGAAAAAGTTTTAAAAAATTGTAGTATAAATATATAATATAAAATGATTTAAAAAAAGTAAAATGGAAATATCCATCATCAAACAAATTTGCCTGTTGAGCTACGTACAAAATAAATAAAAAATAACATATTTTTACACCATTTTAATTCCTGATGAGGATTAAAAAACAACTATTACTCTTATTTAGCCATAAATTAATTCCACATTTACTGCATGAATATACCTCATAGAATACCCTTTGTAGAATATCCTTTGCATTTAGAGCATTTGCATCGGAGTGACCCATCTACCTTTGGCCAATCAATGTTCCTTCTCTTTTAAATTTCTCAACAAAAATTTTAAATAAACACATGGCAAAAACCATTTTCACCCCATTCAATCGTGTGATAGAAATGTACACATTAGAGATGTAAATTTCTGTCACGTGATTTTAGGAAGGTTGTTTGGGGTGTTCGATGTAAATTCCACAGAAAATAATAGAAACACACATTACAAAAATTTCACTCATTATAGCTTTTATTAGCAAAAATAAAATCAGATTAGCTATACAAAATATTCAAGAAATCGCACGTTTCTTCCAACCACAACAGAGAGCGGAATGACAGAGTTTAAACCCACGATAATTGTGACATTTGATTTTTTTGACAGCTCCATTCCTTATTATACAATAGTTGTGAAAAAGTTTATATCAACAATTAATTTACAGTACACTTGTTTTGAGTACAATGTTCTGATCATGCAAATAAGAGTTTAAGAGATTGTTGCAGATGAATTTGTATTCAAGGCTTTGCTAAATTTAAACTGAAATGCAAAGGACAGTTGTTTTAGATTAAAACTGTTGGAGTTCGGTCAAAGTAATTTCTGGTTAAATATTTGCAGTGTGTTTTGAAACGTACATGAGGGATGGAGAAAATAATGAAAGCGAAGTTCCGAAAGATTTAAGCTATCGGATTTGACCTCATTCATAAGTTCAGAATATATGCTAAAGGTTTTTTTTTTAATTTTCTAGAAAGTAATTCTTATTTAGATTAAATAAAATTTTGTCAAATGTAGCCACTCATGATCAGTGTTGGAACAACTATATCAATTTGAATTACAATCAAAAGGCGTACGAAACTTGAGATGGCGAATGCTTATCAAAATTTGAGCATCGCATCCTTTGGAGAAAACCTGAATCAGAAAGGTATTTCCGTCTTTCATAGAATTAAATGTCACAGCCGGCGAAGACGCGCCGCCCCTCCGCCAGGACATCGGCTGCTATGTTCATTTGAGAAAAGATTTTAGACAATATTTGATTAGATATTAATTTTAATATGAAAATATTTTTTGGATTAGCAGACAATATGTAAATTGCGTAAAATGCAAAACTTATTCGCGGAGAAAGCTGTTACTCCCTAAAAACTCCCTAAAAAAGAGGGAAAACAAGCATTTTTACTTACTTATTTATTTTTATAAATTGCACCATACATCATACAAAGACTGTAAAAGCTATTATGCAACTACACTACAGAAAATGGTCCTGGAAAAGGACTGTATTACGATATTTCTGATTACATGTTCTAAATTGTTCTATTATTTGCTCACAAAACACGAAATTGTTCTTTTTGCATAGTACGAAATATTTCCATTCTAATATCCGCATGGATCTCCGCAAACAAGACCAGTTTCCTCAGTGAGATGCAGCAGGATGCATTTTCAGGAAACATCTTATTATTTTTTTATCCAGCTAAAAAATCACCGATGAAAGTCACCCATTTTGTGTTGCAACGTGTTCATTTCATTCAATTTTTTTGACAACTTGTTATTACAGAAGCAAATGCTCGATTATTATCTCATTCAACAACTTGTTTCCCTTTCACAGATGATGACTGTTAATCCGTGCACTAATAGTTACCAAGCTAATTCATACTTATTTCTGTTATCATTTCTTTCGACTGAGACTCCGATTCCTACTTTCGGAATCATGATGAATGTTAGGAATTATCAAACGAAATGATCTCCAAAATACTTTCCTTTGATGCAATAATTGATATTGCTATAAAA
The DNA here is from genome assembly GCA_026289955.1 of Argiope argentata. Taxonomy (NCBI): domain Eukaryota; kingdom Metazoa; phylum Arthropoda; class Arachnida; order Araneae; family Araneidae; genus Argiope; species Argiope argentata. Next base: position 4,690,314 of record JAOUZG010025848.1, read on the forward strand.
ATAGAATAGGAGGAATATAATTTGAAAAATAAAACTTAAAAATGCTCTGACGTTAATTCAAATACTTTGACTCACATCAAGTGGAGGCCGTTAAAGGAGTAATCAAGAGGTGAAAACAGGTTTGTGAGTTGTGACACTAGAAGGGTGAATTCGATTTTTTTTTACCGAAATCGTAAATTTGTGTGAAAACCGATTATGAGTAGACTATCTGTCTACTGGTCTCACAGAAAATACAAGGTGGTCAAAAAAACTAAAAAACAAAAAATATATCTGAAACTCTCGCGGTCTATCCGCTCAACCAATCGAACCAAAATTTCACTCATGGTTGTTCGATGGTATGCGCTGGAGATTGTGATGATTCTAAACAATGCGGAGCTAACGGATAGATTACAGTGAGTGAATTTCGAAATTTTTGAATGGCAACATCCATTTTTTCCTTGTAAAAATTTATCAGCTCATTTGTGGTTTTTCAAAAAAACCACAAATGCGTTGGAATAATTATGTGACGAAAATTTCCAACATAAAGCATTTACAAAGAAGAGCATTATAAAGGACTAAAGACAAGAGAGAGGAAAGAGGAAAAAAAAGCTTTTATTGGTATGGAAAGTTATAATTACAGATTTTCACTGTGTTCACATTCGCAGGCGACAACGCATTGCATTCGGGAGATTGTGGATAACAATTCCGAACGTAGCATGAAAGGAGGAATCTGCATCATTTCAAGTGTTGTGGCATCTCTCAATTCTGACATATCTCGTGAACCAGGCGTGTACTCCTTAGAATTCATATAACCCCAGAACCAGAAATCCATACGAGTAAGGTCGGGGGATCGCAATGAGCATGAAACTACAAAGAGAGATGACTCTATCACCAAATTGTTGTTGCAGTACTGGTCGAACACATTGGGTGACGTGTTGAGAAGCCCCATCTTGCATCCATAGAATGTCACCAATGGCATTTCGTTGCTGCAATTCAAGAATAACGTGATTCTGCAACATTGATTTATACCGGGCACTTGCGACAGAGCGCGATTTCAAACCGATGGTAGTGACCTCTTCGAAAAAGTCAGTTGCTCATCTCCAAACTGAAACCACTGTACACGTTAGAACCGATGAGGAAACATCCACAGAACAGAGCGCAGAAGCCTGAGAGCTGTAGTTTTCGGTTAATTCAAATTGCTAGCAACACTTCTTGCAGAACGCAATGAACCTGCAATAATCATGTTATGCACTTCCGCAACAACTTCAACTGGAACAGATGGTCACCCGATTGATGTCGGTCACAAGTACATCCAGTGTCTTCAAAATTTCTTACCAAATCACGAACACTTCTTACGTAACATGGGATTCCTCTTAGCTGATGATTTCGTCGATGAATTCGCACTGTTACGGCAGCATTCTCCCCGTTCAGATGAAACAGCTTTATCATTTCACCTCGTTATTTCTTAGTAAGCGCCATCTTGTTGACCCAATCGAACATCTGACTGAAGGAAGACTTAAAAAAAATAATTTTTAAAGATTTTTCCACAAGCAATGCTTTGCGCGTGGATTAGTGCCTCTACTGTCTAACCCTGTGAGTCGTGTGAATTGCGTCAAAGCTCCTCCTCTCCGTCTTGTCATTGGACCTTCATAATGCTCTTCTTTGCAAATGCTTTATGCCGGCAATTTTCATCATACACTGATCGTTCTCACGCCATTTGTGGTTTTTCAGTACGCTGATCAATTTGAGCAAGGAAAAAATGCGTGTTGCCATTCGAAAATTTCAAAATTTTCTCCCTGTAACCGTAACCGTGAGCCCTGCGTTGTTTAGAATAATCACAATATCCAACGCATACAATCAAATAACCAGGTCTGAAATTTTGGCTCAATTAGTTGAACGGATAGGCTGCTAGGGTTTCATATATAGGGGAAGAATTTTGTTTTACAACTCTGTATATGCAATAACTCAAATTCGATAAATGAAATTTCGTATAAAAATAGATACATAAAAAAATGGTTGAATATATTTGGATTGATAAATAAAATTTCATACGAAGTCTTGATCTGAATTGTAGAACGGGGTCAATATTCAGATATAAGATTTGAAGTTTTAAATGTACAGTGAATTACCGTCCCTGTACAATGAAGTTAAATACATTTTGTCGAAAGGAAGAGCACACTTGTTGGTGTATTGCCATTTTCGCTATAAGCCAAAGAAAACTTCATTGAAACAATTACACGAGTTCACGTAAAGGCATTATAGATTTTAAAAAAGTTCATTGGAAAGTAAAGCAATTCCTTTTTGTTTCGGAATACACACGAAAAATGCGTCATCTACAAGTGCTCTTTTGTTTTAGCATTAAAAGTTTTCCTTTAATCGCTTGCAATGGAATTTTGTAAAGTTTCTAATTATTCTTTAATGGCTTTTTGAGAACTACAAAAAACAGAAGATTCCATAGAAATCTACCACAGAAAAAGGGTTTTAAAAGTTATCGGGCGACGCAAAAGAAGGGCAGAAAATGTACGATACAGACAAAATCAATCCAGTAAAATTAGCAGGTTGGAAACATTTAGGTTTCAGTAAAGGATTCGGGATCTGTTATGTGGAAAAATGGATGATAAATAATTAAATGTCACTATTCATAAAAAGAACTACTAAGAGTAGTAAAATCATGATTTATAGTAACCGGTTGGATTTATGACTTTTTTAATCCCTCAAAACCGTTGAATTCTATGCATTATTTATTCCTTTTTAATCGTCATTTGTACCCATAGCTTCCAAAGTGCGTTTAGTATGAAAGAAATTTTCTAGTCATTCTACAAACATCATTGCTCCACAAAACTTTATGAAATAATCACGCCTGAAACAAAAGGGTCAAATGCCCTGTAATAATGAAATGAACAAATGAAAAGTATTGGGCATAATGTCGTGTAATTTTTAGATAAGACAGAAAAATGGAAGTGAAAATAAAGACAGGCATTTTTAAGAAGGCTAAAGAAAACCAGCAAATGTCAGAATTTTGGGGAACAATATCTGAAGTTCACTATTTTATTTAATATTCACTTTGAGTTACTCTAATATTATATTAAAAAGTATTAAAAGGCTTGAACCATTCCTCAAATCTCTTTGGAGAAGTGATAATAATAATTTTACGTGCTCTAATACAATATAATACATCAGATAATAGAAGCAATGTCGGTAAATGGGCATTTTCTCTTTCATGCTTTTAAAAATTTACCTTTTTACTTGTTGTTTCAAAACAGCAATTTTTAAAGTATATTTTTTATATACAATCGCCAGAACAAGAAACAACAACCAGAAAACTTTTATAATTTTGTTACTTATTACTACCGCCTTGAAAAATTTGTACCGATAGAAATAGCTTAAACGGACTTACTTGTTTGGTGTTAGAGACAAATTGATTAACTTAGTTAATTAACATATAAATTAAGAACTGTCTCAAAATTTTTCCATTGTGGAAATCGAGATTTTTTTAAAAATTTGATTCAGCAGGTCTTTATCAAATTTCCTTCTGAAATTAGCAGAAGTTCCGGAGACATATTTAATTTATCTGGAATAATTTTCTACACCCCCCTCCACCTTCCAGATATCTAACATATTGGGGACAATATATTAACTAAATTTCAGCTTGTTAGCAAAATAAAGACACTTTTAAGTAAAGACGCTTTTTTATTCTCGGGAATTTCGGCACGTTTGAAAAAGTCAGCTGTCGAGTGCCTGAGATGCAACTGCAGCTCGTTCATCAGAACTGCAGCGGATCTTGATATTAATTGTCTTTGAAGTTTTTGTTAAACTCGCTAGTTTTTCCTCTTTGAATTCCATGCTTTTTGCTCACCTAAACCTTTTGCTAAAAGTGTAATGACGAGGAAAGGATCACCTTTTGCTAAAAGTGTAATGACGAGGAAAAAGGAAAAGAAAAAAAACACTTGAAAATAATGTTGGAAAGTTAGAAAGAAGGTCGACGTTGATTTGCAATTATCTACACTGAATTTCAGGTGGAAAGAAAAGAGAAATGTAGAAAACATAAGGCCAATACAATGTGCTCGTATTTCAGATTAATATTTACTACTGTACACACATAGCACTATACTTTTTAAATCTCATTTATTTCTTTATTCTAGATAACGGCTCTCTCTCATCATCCATTTTATCAGATTTCATTTCTTTATATGCAGTTTGATATAAATCAATAGTCATTAAACTTATATATTTTAGCATGTTTTTCGCTGAAGAGAATGGTTGACACTTTGGTTCCATCAATATCAACAACAATTAATTTTTAAATAATAGATCATTCAAAGATTTCCTTTCGGCCAATAATACTATAATTTAATGTTGTTATAATAATGTAAAAATTTCTATGAAGTAGGTATTCTTCCCTTTTCTACCGATAACTGCAGTCTATTCAGACATCTTGCGATAACAAGCAGCGAAGCTGTCCTCGTTTTGCTTTTTTTACATCTTTCACGAAAGGTACGCTTAGCCTTGTAGCATAATTATGAAATCCTTGAGGATGATTTTGCACCTTTTCACTTCAAAAGAAAAAGGACGAAAATGGAATAAGTTTTAAATTCTTGAGTTAAACGCATATGCAAATTTTCATAGGTTTAGTTAGTAATGTTTTGAAGTGATATGTTTATTTATATGGAGGGACGGATTCAGTCCAAAATTGAATAGAAAGCTAGAATTACACTGTAAAAAAAATTGCATATAAAGTGACATCGTTTTAATTTCTTGGGCTATCGGATTCAGGGATACCCATCATTCCAAATACGCTTTTCTTCGAACTCTTGAAAACCTTTAATGCGGAGATGAAATCGAAATACGGTTTTTTCGTTTTGGAGTATTTATCACGGTTGAGTCACTTGTTTCTAATTTGTGTTACTTACAAAGTAAGAATTGAGCTTTATTAGTTTGATTCGAGAATTAAGAACGAGAGTTAAAACGAGACGAGTTAAGATTTCATGTAGTCAAAGCGTTCATTTAATTTTCTTTGGAATACTCTATGTAATTAATAAGTACTCATTTTAACAATATATCCAAGCACAAATTCAGTTAATGACAAAAAATTGCTGCTCGTAGGCTAAGTGTGCTTCATAAAGACCTTTACTTATTTATTTTTCAAATCAAATCTTTTTTCCCATATTAAAACCCCTTAAACGTATAATGAAAAGGACTGTTTCGGGCCTCTTATTAAAGGATGCTTCAACAACAAGCTAGCGTCTTCCAAGCCTTAAGTGAAAGAATCAAACATCGAAAAATTTCGTTTCCTTCTTATAGTTAAAAACAAATCATAAGCATGACTGCTGAAACGAATTTCTCGTTTAAACTCTTCCAGCACAAAAAGCAGACAAGCAAAAGCCCGCCTCGTTTATATCGGTTTTCGGCAAACTAGACAAGAAGCCGATAAAAGCAAAAAAAAAAAAAAAAAAAAAAAAAAAACCCGAAGTTCCACGTTGAATGCAATTTACGTATTTCCAAGTAAAGTAAATAATGTTTGCTCCTCTCTCTGTCGGTGCCTATTCCAAGCTCAGATGTTCTCCCTCCCTGCAATCTAGGATTGAATTCCCTTTGATGAAGACAGTCCTTTTTTTAAGTCTTCGTTTATTATCCCTTGCCCTGTCCTTTTCCCGTCGCTTCCCACTGGCTTTCGTTCAGAATTGCACCGATGGCGGCTGGACGCGTGTCTGTTGAGAGTTCCGTTTGGATGGTTTGAGGGAAAGTAAGACAAATAAAATAGGATGATTTCTCGTCTCGTGTTAAAAAAAATATGGGTTATATATAGATTATATATGAATATATGGGCGTATATATAGATTATATATGAATTAATATTAATGTCGCATATATGGGTTAATATCAACGGCACATATACAGATTACATATGAATTAATATCATTGGCACATGTATGGATTAAAAACAATGGCCTATATATGAGTTATATAAGGGTTAACATCAATGGAATATTGCAAAAAAAGTGTGTGTTTTTTAAATTTTTAAATAAAAAATGAATGAAAAACAGTATGATTCATCTGTAAGGATTTTTTTTGCTATTTTCAATTGAAAAAGCATAATAGAATAGATTTTTAAAACATTTAATGATACTCTTACTTTGACACTATTTATTTTAATTAATTATATTATAATAATTATATTTTTTTATTCTGACTTGTTTCAAGCTTGCTATATTATAACTAATTCTATTATGTATTAATTTATATATATATATAAAAAGCTAAAATCTAGAAATCAAGTATGTCCCTTTTAATTTAACAATGAAAGACAAAAAATAGAGAGAAATATTAAATTGCCTTTTGCGAAGAAAAATAACTATAGTAAGAATGTTCTTAATTTTATTGCACTCTTTCACAAACTATTGTGTTTCGTTATTCGTAGGGTAACAGAAAAATTCACGTTTACGTTTCAAAAATCGACATCTTGACTGCTTCAAATAGATCTTTTTATTTATGTCAAAAATTATCCATCATTTTTCCGAAACTATGATATTTAAATTTGCATAAATTTTTAGACAGCCAAATGAAAAAGAACAAAAAATTCAATATACACCTATAAACATGATGATAAAGTCACAAGATCTAGTTGAATTTGGCAGTTTTTGTATTCCGTTCATATGTAACAGCAACCAATAGAAATTAAACGTTCTTGCATACTTTTTCATGTAAGTGTGATATCGGACAAAAAAATTGTGGACTTTCGATAAAACCATGAAAGCCACAACGGGAAATTTTTGTTCCTTGTAAGATCGAATTTACACTTAAGGCACCTTTCATTCAAAGAAAAAAAACTCTGACACGAAACTATAACTCTAGCGTCGAGATCATTTACCAAAATTTCACTTATTTGTAATTACATTTTTAAGTTACATGGATACAAAGGCAGAGATGAATGGTAAACTCCTTGTCAGATTTAGTCCAAAATTTGATAAAGGGCTACAATTTTTAAGTTAAATTTACTTAGAATTTTTTAAATCAAAATTTAATAAAATTAATTTTTAATTAAAATAGCTCAAACAGAATAGAAAAATCAAAGTTCGGAATAAAGACAACATACCAAATTATATTCGCTTAGCTCAAAGCCTTTTTAAATTACTATATTCACAGACAACAGACTTAATTTTTTTAAAAATTATGTTTCGATTCATGTAAGTAGCGCATACACACTCACGCACAGTAGGCGCACAATGGCGATAGAACAGTCTGCACGTATGACATCAAGCATCCTCATCTCTTCTCGAACCCCTCGCAGAGAGATATTGCAAGACAAAACTTCGACCTGAACAAGAGGACCAACTTCACTCATTCATTTTGTACTTTGTAAGCGTAGTTTTATCATTAATATGCAATCATAATTTAAAATATTTCTTTTATTCTTTTTTAAGTTTATAAGTTTTAATGTTACCGCCTTCTGATTCGTTAACTCTATTTATTTCAATCGGTTCCTTTGTTGAAATCGAAAGCTGTTTCTAAGGCTTCTTTGGGGAGTGAAAATTAAGGGGGAAATAACCCTTAATGACATATCGGAGGGGTTAAGTGAGAAAAAAAAAACAATCATGAAATGGATGCATGCGTTGAAACTCTAAAAGGTTATTTTCTTTTCCCCCGAAAGTATTAGGGAAGTATTAGGCTGTTCCAAAAGTTCCTTTCTCATTCTACAAAAGGATACGTTTTTAAAGAGGCTTGTCACTGGAGACGAAACTTGGAATTTAAATAAAAATGGGCATGGAAAACGCACTTGGTGTAAGGAAAACAGGCCTTCAAATGTCGCAGAGAAGGGACTACACCCCAAATCGTTCTTTTCTCCATTTGGTGGGATTGGAAACGCGCCATTTCCTTAGAGTTGCTTCCTCAAGGTGAAACAATAAATTCTACAAAATACTGTCTTCCACTGGATCTGTTAAAAGTTTCCATAACAAAAGAAAAAAATGTCTGAATTAATAAAGCGAAGAGGCATTACTTTTCATCAAAGAAACGCGACGCGTCAGATTGCATTAGTCGTAAGGTAGGAGCTCTCACAGTTTCATTGGGATGTTTTACCGCATCCCGCATACTCTCCAGATCTCGCTCCATCCGATCATTACTTCTTTCTCTGCTTAAAAAATCTTTTGGCGAAAAGCACTTTAAATCCCTCGGCGAAATAAAAGCGCACCTCGGGGATTATTTCTTGTGCAAAACGCAGCAATTTTGGAAAGAAGGCATAATGAGCCTTCATGAAAGATGGAAGAAGGTAATAAAGCAAAAGAATCCTTATATAACAAAAATAATAATAATTTAAATTGTAAATATGGTGTATTCATTTCATATTAGATATAAGAAAGAAGGATCTTATTTTAATTATAATAAAATGTCTTGATTTGTAAATTGGTGGATTTTTAATGAAATTAATTTACTAAATTGATTTTATCTAGGAAATATTTTTAAAAAATCAATCTTAATGACATACATGCCCAGTGTAGATTTAATTGAAAGAAGAGAGGGAGAGAAAGGGTCCTTTGACGCTTGTAATCAAAAGAATACTCAACTCCAAAGCGATATTGTTTTATTGCAGATCTATATTCAGCATAAAATAATTCTAGGACAAAACTTACCAGACATTTCTGAAAGCAGATGTTTAATGCATTGTTTAAAAAAAAGGACAGAAAAAAATAATTTAAGAAAATGCGTTTTAGATTATTAATTTATTTTTTCTCCTTAAAAATGTTTCTTTCATTTTTCATTTATTAAATTAAGTTTTTTTACCACAAAAGGACGATATTTTTCAACGTGGGAAAACACCGTGGGAATTTAATACAGGTGACATTAAATCATTCCAAAAATGTAATCTTAACCCAGAATTTTATCATGGCCAAGAAACTTTTTCAAAAACCTGCCAAAGACAATATCATCTTCTAATGCAAAAAAATACCAGAAAGAAGCGTTAGGAACAAAAATTAAATTTTTTTGTATGTGTCTTTCATAAGATACTGGGTAATTCTGATTTACTCTTGCATGAAAAAATGCACAGTTTTTAAATTCCTTTATCAATTAATTATCATAATTGTTGGGAAAGAGATTTTGTGTCGGTAGAGCAACAGATTGAAGACACTTTTTTTTGTCCACTAAAACATTTAATAGACGGACACATCACAACACAGCACAACACGAAAACAGAACTAGACTGTTTACTGACTGAACATCAACGGTTACAGTTACCGTTAGATTGCTTTGGCGAGCTTAAGTAGCGCACTCTAGTGGCAGGTTGGATGACGCAACAATAAGAGTGCCGGCACCCTGGACTAAGGGTAGTGCGTCTTCCCCGTGATCTCGTTGTCACGAGTTCAAGTCCTGTTTCAGACATGCTTGTTCTTTTCCCCGTGTTTTACCAATGAGGAGCCTCAAAAAGTCCACCTGTAACTAAAATTATAATTCTGCATAGCTTTCCTTCGTTCTCACACTCATCACATCTCTTTGACCCAATTTTAGGGTTTGTATTCTTGATTCAGTGTTGAATTTTGTCTGTCAACCTAAAACATGTACGCTAAATCTTTGTGTGATTAAAATTTGCTAACTATATTTGTCTCGTCATGGAGACAGGAGGCATAAGAGGCTTCTGTAGCTGTATTGATTTCAATTTATCATGAATTCAAAATAAGCCCTCTCTTGAGCTCTACTCTAATGCCACATTTCTGAGGAGGGTGACCCTGTAGAATCACCAAAATTCGGAAAGGCTTCTTGGTGTTTCCGAGGAAGCAGTTCTTTCCCTTTGGCGAATACCGCGTGAACAAAAGGAAGATTTTTTCACGGCTACGATTGTCTGAAATTTTCCTGGATTCAAGGAGGCTTCGCTCAACCGCACGAGTCTAGAAGCAAGATTAATAATGCATATAATATAAGTTTAAAACAAATATAGGTCCGCAAAATAAATTAGAATATTGGTATAAATCTCCAGGATAATTTATTCAGAAGATTGACGCATGTTGTAACACACCTATAATGCTGCTTCCCTTCGGGGTTGGTCCAATCACTGAAAAGACCGTTTTAGAATCGGCTCTCTTGTGTGTTAATCGGGTGCCGCGTCGGTTATCTCAGAGCTTGGCGACGTTCGCGACAAAAAAGATATTACTGGAAAATTCTAGAATTTTAGCAATTCAGCTTAATAGGAACCAAGATAATCTTGACGAGTACAGTAGCCTCTCTGTCCACCTCCCGGGAAATATAAAACGTTGGCAAATCTCAATCTGGAGTCAGCCGTAGTCATAAAACGAGTCTTAATCATGTAAACAGTCAACGGAGAATAGTTTGATCTGACTAGTAAAGAGAAGCGTTGTGTGGATCTCGAGAGATAGCTGAATTGATCTGTGTGTCAAACTCTAGTGTTTACTCTGAAAGCAGAATAGAGTCGTGTGAGAAGTAGCCAGTCGTAGTGAGTCGGCAGTTGGATACAACCAAAGTGAGAAAACAGTGGAGAATGGAGCACACGTTCGGAGAGAGCATAGAGTGAGGCTGCGTAGATTCCCTTTTTCTAAATACTGCCTGGCCTCTTTGTGTTCTGTGTTTATTTTTATTACCGATTATACTCTTGGGTTGCTATTTGTTGTAGTGTGCTGCTGTATGTTTCCAGTGTTCATCTCGGTTGTATATTTGTCATATTGGTAAAACTTTGTTCCTAAAAATCGTCGTCATACACTAAAGAACTGTTTATTTCCTGGACCAACAAATCGAAAAGAATCCAGCGAAAGTATCAGAAACGATATTTATATTTGATTTCGAATTGCTTGAATATCACTTTTACTGCAATCTTGGACTATTTAGATGTTATTTTATTATTATTTTATAAAACAGACTGAGGACCAACTCTAATTTTGTAGAATTTAAGTGAAAAGTTCTGATCATTTGTTACAAATTTAGGGCCTATCTACGGTGAAAATATTCCAAAGCATTTCCCATTTACGTCAATAAAACAATAATAGAAGCCTCACAATCATCGGAAGAATCTTCAGTGCATTCTGGTCTCAAATCTCAAAATCTTCGATCCCGAAGTTAAAACTATACCATCAAAATAGTATAGTTCTTTCATTTACAGCATGACCATAAATAATTTTAATGATTATAAAAAATTTGTAAAGGTTATCAAAGTTAGACATACTTTTATTCATATAAATTCTAAATGCCTTGATGATGATGCATTTCCACGGAGAAAGGGTGCAGTGGCTTCTGAGGGTAAGGACCACTGAGTGTCCGATGACAGAAGTTTGACTTCTAGCTCATATGAAGATGATGCTCACACATTAGCTTCCACAATCACTTTCTAGAGGAGGATGAGGGTGTCTCTTTCACACACCGCCCAAGAAGAACATAGAGTGAAGAATAACCGTATCCAAAACAGAACTCAAACCCGAGACACCCATATCATGGGGAAGACGCGCTATACTTACGCCAGGACGTCGGCAAATGTCTTGATAAAGTTCTCAATTGAACAGATAATCTAAATACAAATTCAAATCTCAGAGAAAGTCAAAGTTATGTTCCAAATCTTGGCCAACAATAGTTTTTGAACTCTAGACAAACATTTTCGCTTTCAAATTTCTTATACCCCAGCGGGATGCACCAAAACCCCCAAAGATAGAAAGAAAGAAAAGGAGATTAACATCAAGATAGTCTGTCATAATCTATAGAGTATATGATATGATTAATTGCTTCCAATTAAATTATCAGGAAAATGTTCTTCAAGGAACCCAATATCTTGATGTCTATTCTAATGGATTTGTAACAGCTTTCAATCCTCTGGAATGTACGCCCAATGAGACTAACTGTTATAAAACAATACTAATTGTTGTTATTATCCCCCTTGTATTGAAAACCATTTCAAATCAATGCAAGCGATCGAAGAAAGATCGTTGCAGTAGCTTCTGAGGGTAAAGATCCCTGAGTGTCCAAGAGCAGAAGTCTGACTTCTAGATAACATGAAGACGACACTTTCACACTTGCTTGCAAACCTATTTTTTATATGGAAGGTTTTATACACACATCACAGATAGAATACAGGATGAAGAACAACCATTCCCGAATTAGGACTCGAACCCGAGACTCGCAGATAACAAGGAAAAGGCGCTACTTCTAGGTGAGGACGCTGGCCCAACACCAGTAATAGACTGTTGGAGATGGTGGTGTCAGTGAGAATTTGTTTCATCCAGGTGTCCAAGACAAGTGGTATTTAATTATTAAAAAGTGATTGTGCGCTTTCTAGATAATATAATACACTCGGCGGGTAAGTTGCTAACTTAGATAGAATGTACTTAGTATAATGATACTTTCTGCAGTATAATAGATAACATACTGAAAGTACAATATTTTTTTTAAAAAAAAACTTGCTTCCTATAATAACTACATGGCCACTTTGTAATTTTTTCATTTCGTTTTGATTGTTTCTGATCCCAGGTGACATATCTGTACTACACAACCTGCCTGAAACCAAAGATCTTTAAAAAGTGCAAACACAAAAATGGATCCCTCAAAATCTCAAAAATAGTAAAACGTAAACATTTAAGAATATAATTGGGGTGGGGGGTGATCTGCCTTGTGCCAAAGACATTCTGCAAATATATTCCAGCCATGTTAAAAGGTGAGGTACTTGGTGTGTGCTCTCAAAAAACAAGAGAGAGTCATTTGCTGTTCCCTAGACGGTAACACCAACTTGCACTCTTACGAAAGTACAAAGATGAGCAGATGGCACCGCCCCCTCCCCCCTCCCGAAGGGCACCAGAATCCATCTTTTTGAAAGAGGAGATTTTAAAACCGATTAGTGTTTGGTCACCATGAAATATGTTAGCTCAGGCTGTCTTAGCTAAGTTATCGGCTATCTCATAACTATTTAAACCAGCATTTGGGGGGACCCCCTGAAAGTATATAAAGTACTCAGCAGAGAGTCTGACAATAAGGTCTAAGCTCCTTTCAATATCTTTTTCGGTAGTCTAGTCTTGTCCCCCGCTTTCGTCCAAAGAGAAAGGTACTGTATAGAAACAAGACTATCAGTTAAAATTCAAATTTCCCTGAAGGCAAATTCATAGGACGTGTAGATTGATTTTTTTGTTCTATTTCTTTACGAATCGCGACTTGGATTTCTCAAACCATTATGCTTCTTCAAGAGATTTTTGTTTCATTTCATGTCAGAGAGATTTTCAAATTTGAGCAGAAATAGATTATTTTGTTTCAACTTAAAATGCTCTCTTCTCTCACTGTCGCGTTTCTTGAAATTTGACTCTTGATTTACAACCCAGCTTTCGGAACTCGCTTTCCCATTTATTTGAGGACAAAAAAGTCTTTAGAGGTTATAATATGGAACGATAAAGATTGGATCTTAATACTTCAAAAGCATATTTCGTACACATGTTTTGTAATTATAGAAGGATTTAACACTTACTCTATATATTTGATGAAAATTCTGAAAAGAAAGCCGAGCTATCTGTAAAAAAGCTAAAGCTTTCTTATATATAT
>JAOUZG010025848.1:4708287-4741603 GCA_026289955.1 Argiope argentata
ATATATATATATATATATATATATATATATATATATATATATATATAACACTGAATGCAGGTACAAGTTGTTTCATGGGAGCATTTTGGCAAAGAAATTGTAAATGAAATTCCTCACTTGAGATATAATATCGCAGGAATCCTTTGAAATTCGAGAAGTATTTTCCCCAGGAAAAAAATTAATAAAAACGAATTATTAAACGCAGGTATCAAATATTTAATTCAGTTAATGAAGTAGAAATTCCATGCACGGAATATAAATTTCATTTCGTGTTATAAATATTAGTTAACAACATCATGTCTAATCTCTATAAGGGCCATCATGTCTAATCTCTTTTTTTATCATCATAGAAATGTTTGGGAAACTCCAATTCATTTGAAACAGGAATATGGTATTTTATAATTCAGCGTGAGTTACAAGAATATAATCCAAACTTTTTGAAAAGACAAAATACTTTAAAGTAGATTATTTTGTTTGGAGATTCAATTCAATTTAAGGTTCGAGTTGACAATAGAGGGAAAGAAACTACTCGTTGCAATAATAGCCTGATTAAAAAAGCCAAAATAAACAATCTTGTGATTTTCAGTGACTATAATGTTTTTGGAAGTAAGAAGTATGCATGAAACAAATTCAGTTGAATAATAAAACATTTGATATTTGCGTAATGTATCAATAATAGAAAGTGTAAAATAAAAGCTATTTATTTTTAGATCGTTTTTTGTAACTATAAAATTTGTAGAAACGTGCATTCAGTCATTCAACCTAACAATGGGCTGACAGATTTGTGCGTCTCTCCGATTTTAATAGATTTTGGAAAGAAGCGGAAATAAAACGACAAAGATTGTTCTCGCAGCCTCCTCGGAACCCTCCCCCTCGCATGTCACAAAACGACGATATTTTGATGGTAAAAATTCGGACTAATAGCTGTGTGTGCCATTTTGTTTAAACACTTATAATTTGAGTTCTATTATCTAATCACAGAGTAAGAATGCGACAGCAACCCAATCCAATCCATACCCAACTACATTTTACATCTATTTTTTTTTTGGGGGGGGGAGGAATAGTTGACATATGACATTTTGACAAAAGAGTAAAAATATATTTACGTAGGGTTAATATTTTATGCTCTCAAAAAAGGAAAACTCGTTGAAAAATATTTTTTTAATTCCTCACCCACAGTCTCTTAGAGAGCTTTTTAAAAATTAAATAACACTTGACTGTCAAATAAAAAATAATAACGAATTGTAAATCAGGCGAAAGAGATCCCCAGGGGGAAGAAAGAAGGTGAGAGAGATTCTCTGTTATTTGCAATCCGTATTATCTCATGTTAGTAAATAAAAAAATAAATCCACTAACATTTTTGAACAAAGTTTTAAAATAATTATTTCAAAATTCAAATAGATTTGAAAAGCAATTCTTTCAAGTACTAAAGCTCCATTAAATGCAAGAGAAGAAATGCTTTCTCACTTGAATACATTATTAACCAGAGCATACTATTTAATTTGAGAGTAAATCAGACCCAGTTAGTGAAGATTTATTTTAATTTGCTCGATAATCAGCCAGAATTAAACTCGGGATATCAAAGCGAGCACTTTCCCTTTCGCGAGCTCGAATCATTTCATTTAGAAAAAGGGCATTTAAAAGAATCTCGGGTTAGATTAGGCTGTTTGTGTAGTAGTGATTTAGGTTTGAAAAAGAGTAGATAAATAACAATAAAGTGTAAATTACGGTAATTAAAAAGTATCTTTTAACGGTGTGTATGTAAATTTTGCTTTAAAAACTCATCGCTTTTACCATGGTTAACCATTTTATTAATGCGTTCAACCATTTTATTAACCATTTTATTAATGCGTACACACTGAATGAGACATTTCAGCATTCTTTGTAGAAGTTGCATTTCAGGACTTGGAAATACCTTCGTCTCCACCAAAAAAAAAAAAAAAACTAAATGGAGTGAGCTCTGGTGAAAGTAATCTGATAGAAGAGCATATTAGATTTTGACCAATCATTTCACCAGGAAGCCAACTCTCGGTGAATGGAACTCCTAAGATCGAACCGAATATCCAACGGGACGGAGCACGCAATCTTCAGACCGAAATCATTCACCTTCCTCGGTAAGGGCGAATTTTTAATCGTTTGATGGCCGCTCGACTTCTCATTGGCTGTCTTTTTTTAAAGTGTTGATAACACTCAAATTCTAGAATGATCCGTTTTTTCTAGTATGCCTGAATTATTCGAGAATTTTCAGTTAAGAGCAGCCACTTTGAATGCTTGACGTTAGGCAAGCACATGAGTTCTACAAAACTCAAGTGAACCAACGAAACAAGTTCTGGTATCCAGCTAGAAATGGTATAGCTCATTCATATTTAGAAAGTATTTAAGAATTTCTTGAAACCCTTAAAGGCAATGGATATCTCACACATTTGCCAATAAAATGGGCCCTAAACAGTGATTCTGTTTATGATTCATGCATATACTTTCAAGATATGCCCACTTTGTATTTTTGATTCGTGCTGCAGAAAAGAGAACCGACTATTTATTTTTGACCTTGGTTCCCTTACCAATTGAGCCCAAAATGTAATAAAGAACGCGTCAAACTAGATGAATTTACATTAATTGTTATTAATCACGCAATACACAAATGACAAAAAGAAAGTCTATTGTTGAATCCAAGAATAGAGTGAAATGCTCGATCCATTTCGGAGTAAACTTCACTAAGCCCTTTACTGCCCTTTTTGAGTTAATACTCACGAGATTAGAAGCATCTTTCTGATAGATTTTGCCTGAATTCGGATGCAGATAGAAATGAAATCCTATCCCAGCCTTCCGGGCATTTACCTTTCGGAGTTGTCGTCACACAGCCTCGGCACGTCTCAGACGGGCACACTTCGCGTTAAAGTGAGTTTCATCCAAGATTGGGGTCGAAAATATCGTCAAATCAACACATGTCAAATGTTAGTTACCAAGCTTGAATGATCGCTTTTAAAGGCTTGTGAAAGATAGACTGACAGATAGTCAACCCTTTCTTGGATTTGGTTCAAGACTTGACAGTAGGGGTGTGCACTACTGTCAAACCCTTACACTATGATAAATTTGTGTACCGAATTATATTCATCTATTTTTCTTCGTTTTGCAATTATCGTATCAGCATTCACTAAACGAATTTTGTTCAAAATTTGATAGAGATCTACAAATTTAAAGTCTATATTCCAATTTTCATTCGACTAGTTAAAACCCTTTTGATCTATCTTTATCACAAGACATACATTATTAATGCCAAAAATTGTATTATGTACTTATGGAGGTCTAAATCTAAACTCCAGATATTGTCAATATCTGGAGTTTAGGTTTTTTTGATAATTACTGTACTTTTTCTATACTTCGTATATAGAAAAAAAAGAAAAAGAAAAAAGAAAAAACGGCGGAAAGTAAAAGCAGGATGGCAAGAAAAGGAAAGAGCAATGAGCGCACTAATCGTTCGGGTGCGTAATGCGTAGTGAAAGGAACAGCAAATGACAATGAATGAATTGATTTAAAAAGTCGACAGGAACTGTTGGGACAACTTTTTCAATCAGTTGTTGAATGTGTATTTGGTACTTAAGGTGTATTTGAAGGTGAAGGTGTATTTGATTTGATTTGATTTATGGCTATAGAGTTCCAGCAATAAATAAGGCCTTTGATAATTATTTTTGTTTTTGTACATTTCTATGAGATATACCAAAATAATTATGTACTAAAATTTTTTTTTCTTGTATTTCAAAATGAGCTACACCATAAATCGACACTGCAAATGCTGATATATTTAGATATTAAAAGAAAGAATAGATTTTATCGATATCTAAGATTCAAAATATTTATGCTGTAACAAAAAAGTCGATAGATTTAGAACAACCCCCTTTTTTTCTAATTTGCAGACTTTTTTCCTTTAAAAGTTGTTCAAAGCAATAAATATTCAAACCAATAAAGTTGGATCATTTCTGAAATATTTTATATCATACATGTAAATATATTTTTAAGCCTAATCATGGCTGAAAAGATAGAAGAAATTTGAAATTTTAAACTTCGTTTTTATTTCCTCCCGGGAGTCATAATTTATGTACAGCAGAAGTGGCGAGAACATCAAAACAGAACGAGAAAAGTCCAAAAAGGGTAAACGATGATACAATATTTATCTATGTGATTATATACTTCGGGATTCTGGTAGGGATTTCTTTACATGTGTTAACCTAGGTAAAGGAATTTTAGGATCCTTCAAAAAGAATTCGCTTAACTAAACAGCTTTTTATCCCTTCACTCTGAGTGTGGAAACTTATAGATGTCTGCAAGTTTACAAAGCTGCTGTTTTATTAATTAAATAAAAAAAGGTAGTATTGAACCAGGAAATAAGTGCACTTTAGAATAAAGTTATACGAACTCAATTAAGCTAAAAAGTAGGAAATTAATTAAATTTAAATTAGATTTAAAAATATCATTAATAATATATATAAAAGATTTCAAATAAACCACGCATAAGAATGGAACAAATCTCGAAAGCTCTCTTCCTCAATAGGTTACTGTCCTTGCTATTCATACCTCGAGCGGCAGCAGTGCCATCTGGTGCTCCGACTGCGATGCATTAGCAGGTTCGATTCATTAGCTAAACGACTGACGTGCAACAGTTGAAGTGTAAAAATTCTCCCCTTCAAATTCATTTGATGAGTTTAAGTTGTTTATACGAATTATTCCTTCCACCTCTCAATATCGTTACATTTCTGCTCTTTCTTCAGCCTCTCATAAATAATGTTCAATCCAAGTGTCAAAAAAAAAAAAAAAAAAAAGAAGAAAAGAAAAGAAAATAAAAAAAGAAAATAATAATAATAATAAGAAGAAGCATTGGGATTAAAACAGATTAACTCTTCGAAAAAAAATCCGGTTCTGCGCTGCTGAGTTGGCGACTGTGATAAAAAAAATTGCGTGAAAAGGGACAAATCTCTTCTAAAGTTTTCAACATAATAAAATTATAATAAAAGCAACTCATAAGAAGTTAGATTTTTTTCAGAACAATAATATGGCATTTGTAAGTGTTAATGTACCAATTTTATTAATATACATTATTATTATAATTATTAATTACCATTATAATTTATAGGAATTATTAGAAAAATTAAAGAAATAAATTATAAAATGTTAACTTTTTTTAATTCAATAAATTTTTAAGTAAAAATATTTATTAAATGATCTGCAATTCTGTTTATCATATAAGCAATGCTACACAGTAAAAATTCAAGGCCATTTAATTGAAATTCAAATGAAATCAGCCGTTTTGAAGTAGGTAAATTTTCTAGACAATGCATGCGATAAAAAAAAACATATGTACAAAAATTTTCATTATGAAACAGTCTATATAAATACTTAATATTTTAAATGATACATTATCATTCAAACAGAATTCTATAAAAGTTTTGTGTTCATCTGAGACATATAGATGAAATAATCAAAGCATTATTAACATAAGCAGTAACGACATATTTGAAAATAACCAAAAAATGTACAAAAAATTTATATAGCAAGGTAATATGGTGTATTATTATTCAAAGCAAGGGAATATTATTTCCTTTTAATGCGAGGCATTTTAGAAACCAATTAAAAAGCAGGTAAGCAATAAATAAATTCAGTAGTCTTGAAAAAAAAATAGTTTTGCTTTCAAAATGATTATAATATAAATAAAGATAAATTCAATCAAAAACCTCAACGAAAGTGGTAAAACTATACATAAACAGGTATTTACTGTTACTGTTTCAGACTTTCCCTCTTTTTATTTCATGGAGAAAAAGGGGGCTTGGCTTGGCTTGGCTACTCGCACATGAAATATGTCTGTTGAAAATACAGGAAGTGGGCGTGCCAACTGATATCATGTTAGACAAAATAGTTCCATATCTCATTCAATACTTGTCGAATTGTTTTAAAATTTTCAAATTAACAAGTCAAAGGTTCAAGGATCATTATTCAGAAAATCGACATTTTCATCGATTTTCCGAAATTTTGAGGTACCGAGTCCCCTTAATAAGTGAGGGGATCGAGCTGAAATAAAGTGCACCAGTTCTGGAAATATTTCCCCCCCTCTTCATACCATATGAATTTGGATACAGTATTTAAGAAAAAAAAAAACAATGGCTCTTTGGACTCTCCACAACTCTCTTTCCATTTTGCAGTGCGTGGCAGAAAAGCCAGAACAAAATGTTTTAAATATAAATTGATTAAAAACAAATAAATTAGCAAAATATAATAAATAAGAGTATATTTTTATTAATAAATAAATTTCATCGGGCTCAAAGTGACTGCCTTTTGCAGAGATTCAAAAACGCAGTTAAAATTTTCAGCAGCAAATCTTCTATCTTTAAATTATCCTATTCCCGCCTAGAGCAGGGACCGGCAACCTGCGACTCTTTTGATGTAAAGTTTCGGCTCTCCACTTCCATACGAATAGCTAATAATTTACTATCAAAACCCTTAAATAATTAAAAAAAATGTTTTTGAGTATCTAATCTCTCGACAGCTTCCGTTAACATAATCGTTAATTACAAATCGCAACGCTCAACATGACCATCTGAGATAAATTTGAACTCTTGTTTTGTCCTTAGAGACGAGGCTCCGTGATCACGTTTTCTGACCGACTTCTGCAGCAAGTGCAGTGGCTTTGCAGATCTAGTGTATTGCAACGCTCTGCTTTGTGCTTGAGTGAAATAAAAAACATTGAACATTCCGAAATGGAAGAAGACAAATGGCTGAAAAAATTCAACTTAATGGTAGATATCACAATGAAACTAAATGAACTAGATCTAAAACTGTAGGGAAAGGGCAATCCAGCCTACACCTTGCTCGAAAAAGTAGTTTGTTTCGAAAAGAAAAATACTTCTTTTTGTTGAAGACATGGAGAGCAGTAAATTAATTTATTTTAAAAATCTGAAGCAATATCGCGATGAGACCGATGCAACTATTGACACAGATTACTCCAGCATAACTTTAAAAAACATTAAAAATTGATTGCGCCGAGGAATTAGAGCAATTCAAAAGAAACAAAAGTACTCCTGCGTTCATAATAAATGCTCTCAAAACAAATACGACTGAGATCAACACTGAGTTATTCGAAATGGAGGTGAAAGGCTTGTGGAGTGGCAAGTTCACAGAACTCAAGAACAAGTTAGAGGACTGGAAATGCATGCACATCGCGCAACACAAGTGAGCAGTTCTAAAAGATAATCGGCGAGTAGAGGCCCTCATATTGCATGCATGGAATAGTCTTCCAGAATGCTTAAGTGAGGTGAAGAAGTTGGCATATGGAGTGCTGGCGACCTTCGGGTCGACATATTTGCGTGAGAAAGCGTTCCCTTGCATAAATATAATAAAAATTAAATTTTGAAGTCAACTAAGGAATAGAGTCGTGCGTTAAAATAGCAAGCTAGTTATGAACCAGATTTAATCCAACTTTCAAAAGTCCTGCAAAACCAATGCCACCATTGATGTAACTATCTATATTTTGGTTTTTATATGAATAAAGATTATTCCGTATTGAAAGCCGTTTATTTTAAATAAAAAAATCTAATATATATAAGCAAATACTAAAATATTAAATCAAAAAGTTTTAGTGGCTCTTTAAAAACTGGAAAATTTCATAAAATATCACTTCTGGCTCTTCCGTTTCAATAGGTTGCCGACCCCTGGCCTAGGCTATTGCTTCAGAGAATCTACACTTTTGTGTGGCTTAGTGCGAGTCCTAGACTCAAAAATGGATCGCACACTATAATCATGGACTTAAGATTCAACGGGTATTTAGTCCAATTTCCAGATGATATCAAGTCCGGAAAATGCGCCTCTCACCACTCTAGTATCTTTTTGACCTTGTGAGCTGGTGCGGAGCCTTATTGAAAAATGTCTAGTTTACACTGCTGAAATGCTTTTTGATTCAAGTAAGTATAGCAACTTCTAGAATGTATCGCTAGTATGTATCTATTTTAACGCCATCATCCACAAAATCAGAGCTATTTTGATACACCCGCAAATTTCCCCCCTAATCATGATGAATTTTGGATGTTGGTGATGTTCAACAATTGCCGAGGTACTTGGAGTGTTTACAGAACATATACTATTGTTTAAGGAGTTACGGGTGCTAAAGAGTTTGTCATCAGTAAAAGAGAATATCGCTCAGCTTTGACTTTTGTCCAATCACAGACGTTTCCGGCATCTTTGGAGCCGCCAGAGTTGGTTTTCTTCAACGTGAAACTGATTTTTTTTGAATTTGTAAGGCTCTAATCCAAGGTAGTTCATCAATCATTCCCAAGAGCTATCTTTCTCATGTTAACCCACGTATTTCGTTGAACTCGCCTTTTGATGGCTTTACTGTTATTTAAAGTGTTTATCGTACGTTTTCGTCCCCTTTCCAGGCATCCCACATCATTGGCGGGCCCTTTGAAACAAAAGATCGCATCAGGCACTGTTTGCCAAAGCGCAGTAAGCAGACGAACGATTTCACGCCTTCGTTTTCCTTACTTAAACAACTCTAAAATGGCAGGTCTTTTGTTTGGCATTAAAATAATAAATAAACTAAAGGATATACTATAAAATATTTTATAATTGAAGAGGTAGACGAAAGGAAATGAATGTAAATTAAAAAGAAAGTAGATAAATTTTATTCTACAATGCAATAACTTAGTCCGAGTTTTTTTTTTTTTTTTGTCGCACTTCATATATTCGATTGCACGAAGTAAAAGCCTGCCTCCAATATATTATGCTCATGCCGCAGGCTCAATTCCCCTCCCCCTTTGCTAAAACCTTATTGTAAATTTACATGCAAAATAAATTTGGAAGGCGCAATTTCTGTCGTTTGTTTAAACTGTTCAAGCTTATTTAAGCTTCTAGATATTCAGCTTTATGGCTAATTAATGAATTGAATCAATATTACTTGAGAGAAGTGAGATTTAGTTCACAGAGCAGCGGACGCACTAATGGTACGCACTGGGAACGAAGAAGCACGCGTCGTCATGCTTCAGCGTCCCGGTGATTGACTCACGTCTGGCAGCTAAAGCAGAGCAACTTTATGTTTCAATGGTTTTTCTTATAATATCCAGGAATCTATTTTTCTGTTTCCAAGATTAACGGCTCCCGCTGAAATCCGCGATTCTGTTTCCAAGATTAACGGCTCCCGCTGAAAAGCCGCGATGCGTTGAAAAGTGTGTTTCCTCCCGTGATCTTGATTTTAGTAAAACCCACATTTTATTAAAATCAGGATTTTTCAGAAAGGAGGTTTGCTTTTCGAATTTCAAAAATACATCAAATATCTGACAATAGCAGAGTCAGAGTTTGTGTTAGCTTAAAAATTTTCATAAAACATTTGGATTGGAACGAACCTCTTTTTTCAATGTTCATTCTGAAAACTAGAAGGGAGCTCAAAAAACTCTTTTTAGCTATCAACTAACCTTCTCAGTATTCAATCAAATAAAAAAATATTTATGATAAAACTAAATTTCCCGCTTTTCAATTTGCAATGAAAAGAGAAAAAGCTTCAGGTGGCATATAAATAAAATCCAAAATATAATATTTTTTTCTTTCACTTTTTTGAAAAAAAGTTCACAATATCGAAACGGAGCATCACTCCGATCTGCCAAGTAACTGAACAACAAATTGGACTTTTCTTACGCATGTCACCAGTGAATTCCTTTTGATTCGGGTCATTTTACAATCTTTGCTTTTCTTTCAGTTTTCGGCAAATTGAAAATTAAAACCCGATTTATTTCCACCCGGTACGTCACCACGTGCTATTTGCGAATGAACTTTCAACATGAGGGTATCGCAACGACATATCGCCTCGGCATTAGCACGCCGTTCGTCCGTCCACTTTTCGACTCACTTTCGTTTCAAAACAAATTTCTACTATCTTACGTAAATGAATAATAACGAGAGACAAAATATTAGAAGAATTATAGAAATTCTTTCAAAGTGTCTTTAGTAATCATTCAAGGGAATCTTATTAAAGAAAAGAGCAAAGTTTATTAAAATGTGTCACATTCTAAAAGGCATTCTCCATTTGCGTATCTAAATACGCATATTTCGAGTTGCTAATCTTTCAGTTGCCAAATATGGGAAAAAAGTCAATTTGAATTATTTGGTGAAATTAAAAAGACAAAACACACACATTTTCATTTGAATGAAAATCTTACCTTTGCTCGATATATTTCCATTTTTCAAGAACAAGTACTTACCTGTAAAAGAAAAAAAGAGAAAATGTATACAATACAGTAAGCTGAAAGTGAGGATACTAAATAGCAAGAGAAAAAAATCAAAATCATTTTATTTTCTAGATAAAAATAGAAGAAAGTGGAAACTCTGTGTAACATTCTCTCCATTCCATATTCGTTTACATAAAGTCAAAGTCTGCCAT
This sequence comes from Argiope argentata, assembly GCA_026289955.1. Lineage (NCBI taxonomy): Eukaryota > Metazoa > Arthropoda > Arachnida > Araneae > Araneidae > Argiope > Argiope argentata. The sequence continues at coordinate 4,718,702 of JAOUZG010025848.1, forward strand.
CAGCAAGTGCTACTCATGCTAACAGTTTATCTAATGATACATTTTTTATGTTTATCACCCCATTTTTCTAAAATATTGTTATAAATTTGCATGTGAAATAAATCTGAAAGGCGCAATTATTGCAATTTTTTCGAAGCTTTTTGTAAGCTTCTTGATGCAGCATTATGGTTAACTGATGAGTTGAATCAAAGTTAGTTGAGAAAAAAATAAAAGATGCATTTAAGAGAAGGGCAAAAAATTGTTGCATTTTCATTTATAAGCAGAAATTGTACAAATATTTGCTATAATCTTCATAAAAATGCAAAATTGTTAGGATTTCAATTGATTCATTAATGTAAAAATTTTAAATGGAATGTATGAAATTATTTTTGAATGTTTACTATAAAACTTTAACAATTTCAGAGTTTTCTTCAAAGCTTTCTGATAATTTAACGAAACAATTTTTTGATCCTATTGAAGTCTATAAATTTGGTATGAAGTGACATAAAAAATTGTTTTTAATTTTTATAGTTAAAAGTGCTTAAACTTTAAGGTGGGTTTAATAAATTTGGTACAATTAACTAATGCTATTTCAAGAATTCTGTCTTAAATTGAAAATTAATTTCTTCAACCTTCCCCTCATTTGCATTCGAAAACACATAAAAATATCACAATTAGGTGAGATTAATTTAATGAAATAATGAATAAATTTATATTTTTGTACTTTAATTGGATATAAAAAAATTCTAGATATTCTTTCTGAAACTAATTTCTTATCTACAGCTTTAATGTCGCCATAATTCTGGAATTTCCAGATTTTTGAAATGTAGTCATTTTGTTATATGAAACAAAATATTTCATGTAAAGATGAATTCTATGAACGAATCCCCGAAGAGCTGAAATTTTGTCTCCACACCGACGCTTCAACGGTCATTCACGCCGTATATATGCGAGAGCCAGAACAGCCGGCCGCGTCCGCAGTATGGCGTGAGCCGCTCTCTTTCTGCGTAGATATTTGTCCCTACTGACTTCGAGTTTCATCGCCATGAGTTTGATTTTTGCGACTATTGTCTCATTGCCTGTTTTTTAGGTTATCATACAAAAGAAAAATATTGAATTAGGTGTGAAATTTTCGTTAAATTTGTTGCATTAAACGTGCCTTTTTTATGTATATGTTTGCACATGTTATTTCGTGAATTTACATACTTTTTTAAAAAATTAATTCTTCAAAACTAGTTTCAGCCTTTAACTACGTCACTATACGGCTTTTAACGAGTTAAAACAAGACCACAGGTTTTGTACTAATTAAGAGACCCTCGAAAAAGAATCATTTATCTAATAGCCCAACATTTTGCGTATCGGCGAATGTTACGGCAGGAAACGCGAAGCGTGCGCAGTCAGCAGAGACTGCGCGCTCTTTGTCATAAAATGCGTTATTGTAACTCTGCAGAAATTTGTAGAGAAAATAGTAAACGTGGACCAAACAGAATAATACTTCGAGCATATTATAATCCATTAGCGTTTTAAAAATAAAAAAAAGTAATACATTATTGATTTTAGCAAATTCTTAGGACCGTTCTGACAAATAGAAATTTGAGTAATCGTAAGTCGCTAAAATTTAAGAAGTAAAGAAAAATACTAAAACTTGAATTATTTTGGGAATAGCCAAAATCCTATTTACAAAAATCATTTTTAACACCAAAAACACTGGATTCCATATTTCCATTGATTTTATGTGTATAAAAATTGATGAATCGCTTCTGATAATCTTTAAAATAGTTTTTGTGTTTTTTCCAAGAGATTCGTGGGGCAAACAAACGATTTTATTTAAAAACTGGCACGCGTTAGATTTTCACTAAAAATAAGAAGGAATTAACCAAAGGATCCTACTTTGATAGAACGAGTAAAAATATAAATAGTTCCACTTATAACGTTTGGACACAGATATGAAACAATAAAAATTTTGAATGAACCAAAAAGTTCCTAATATAAAAGCAATAATACATCGTTCACAATGAAGCATGTTTTATCCCCCCCTTCAAAAATAAATTTAAAAAAAAACATGAGGCAGGGGAAATGCTAGGGATTGGTCGGGAAATTTTCGTAAAATGAAATGAATTATCTTAACAATTTTTTTTTTTGGGGGGGGGGGGGTTGATATCAGTGCTGGACGAAGAGCTGGCAATTTTTAAGTTCCCGCAGAGTGTTTCCAAAACGAAACGACAAATTTCGAAGCTAAGACTCACCGGATTGACTAAATTGGTTTTACAAAAGTGTTGCCGATATATGAATTAGTACTAACGATATTCTTTAAGGAAAGGGAATGAAATAAAATTTTGGTTGCAAGTATTTTAAAGTATGCGCTACCGAAATATATGAAATTTAATAGGTCAAATGACATATAAGTTGCAGTGACAAAGTCTCAAAAATTCCGAATGAAGACCCAATTTTTTTTGGAATGATATAATGAATGCCTGAATCAAAGAAAAACATTATAAATGGCTTCTGTACTGAATCTGGAGTATGAAAAATGTCATGCTAACAAAAAGTTTTAAGAAAAGTTGAAATCAAGCAATAAGGACAACGAAGCCACACACAAAAAAACCTTATACATTATGTTCCACAAAATTTCCTTGTGAAAATTATTGTCATAGTGTATAAAAGCGAGTCTTATAGATCAGCTATGATTTTTTTTAAAATCGGCCCGCAATTCATTAAAAAAAGCCACTGCTGCTGTCCTCCTTTGCCCCCTGCCTCTACTGAATAAATAATTAGTATGATGCTGGAATCGTATGGGGACCAAGTGGCTCCCACGAGTCCCCGATAAGAAGTTTTAAACCGGATAAACAATCAGCACGTCCATCGAGTATTGTAACGTTCACCATTTCCCCCACCCGATAATTAGCATTGCAGCCTAATGTAATGCCACCTATTTATCCGGCACATTATTAAGTGCCTACGGACCTCCCCGTTGCATCCAAATAAAGAACTCCGCGTGTGCTTTTACGTCGTTTCAGAGAGATCTATCGCATCTTTAAAGAAGAAGAACGTCAATCCATCCAAATGTTACATTTTTATTACCATTGTAAAGGAACATTAATTAACATGTGTTCGGGAAAGGTCAGCCACAAAAGTGAATCATTAATGGGCATTCCCCCGATCGACAGGAGATAGGCACAGGTGTCGTCTTCGTCATCCGACCGCGGTTCAAAATTACGAGTTTCGTCCCAAAATAGAACAAATGCGATTTTAAAATGGGTTGTTAATATAACTAAGCTAACCCATAGCTTTGCCGACTGCTCTGAGGACTTCTCGATGTGTCTCTTACATACCTTTATAAGTTAATCGATCCTATGCCATGCCATTTTGTGGTATTTCAAGTTCGTGGGAGCTATTCACAATGTTAAGTAGGTACAACAGTTTCAGTAAAAGTATTAATGAATCCCGAATTCAGTTGTTTCTCAAAAAGATAACGCAACTAATATAGAATTAAAAATAAAACAATTCATTTTTGATTAAATTTTAGAAATGTTTGTCATCGAGATCACACAACTATACAAAATGCAGGAAACAAATGTGATGATACATCAAGGAATAAATGAAATAAGCCACGTTTCATCAAAGCGAGTAAAAACATCATAGTTTCGGCGGAATAAGTTTTTAAAAAATGAGTTTTATTATACAATTTCCTGTTTAAATGTAGAGCCATTCACAGCCTCAGTGAGATGAGATAATTATTATTCATAAACACGCAGATCATACAAGAGAATTCTTTACCACTCAAAGTTCACAAACTGATGCGGTCAACTATTGTAAATTGGGGATTTTTATCAATAAACTCGAAATGAAGAAAATGCTGGTCGTGCCATATAAACAAGATTTGATCGATGGAAAGGCGACACGTTCTCTAAGTTATGCGGTCTATTTTCATCGTCATAATGTCCAGCGGCGACGAATACTTCGAGTTGCAGGAATGAACGGACAGTACGGTTCGTAATTTTGGTGCAACATTTTTCATTAAGCAAAGTTTTATCAGTTTGTTTGATGAAGTAGCAAATTCATAAGACATGGATGTTAAGGCGTTATCTTATGGATGTTATCTTAACACATTGACAGCCCCGGGTCTCTGAGTTCGTGAAGTTTCCACTGCGGTGCCGCCGCTCAGCCGTCGAATGTCTCGCGGGTCGCGAATGTGTTAGACGTAAATGAGATGACTTATTTCTATTCAAAGTTTCTTTCTCACAGTGCGTGCGAAGTGATTAGGATTAATATAGTGAATTTATAATTCTTCGATTAAAGTTACATTTTCTCCAAAACAAAGGGTGATGTGAACAAATTCTTTTAAGCACAAATCACCTCACGACGGAAAACGAATTTGAATTGCGAATTACTTAATTTTTTATTTGTGCTCATATGTTCTAAATGTATCAAAATGCAGTAAGATTTTATTGTTTTTATTTTTGAGAAAATAAAATAATAATAATTTTGTATAGTTAATCTCCGCAGGATAAACAAGGCAAATGACGGAGAAATAATAACTCTCTCACATAGAATGCATGCACCCATTATTCGACATAGCGAATAAATTTTAATTTAGTGTAATCTAAAGAATGTGTCGAAACAGGCAATGCTGCAAATAACTAATTATAAATTTACTTATTTTAAAGTACAAAAACATTTGATAGTGGAAATTTTTAAAAACATCGATGTCCTTAAACGATGCCAACACTGAGGAGTAGAAGTTGAGTTTAACTGTTTTTGCTGGCATGTAGCAATACATGCCAGCAAATCAATTTATTTAGATAATTTTGTTTTATATTTAAACTTTGAAGTTCAGTTATTTAAATCTCTTGTTATTAATATACATTTAATAATGGAATGGGATGCACCGCTCTACTTTCTCTCCTATTGATGCAATTCTTTTGTTCTCTGGTGCATGTTAAATCCGTTGGAGCCAAACGTCCTCTCATTGGTGAGGTGAGGGAGTTTCAAGAGGGAGTGCCAACTAAAGTGTAATCCTCTTCATCTAACCAGGGTTCAAAATTACGAGATACGCCCGAAATATCCCAAGTGTTATTTTAAAACGGGACGTTAATATAACAAAACTAAACCAAAGCAACAAATATGACGTGCTTTGAATTTCCTACTGCAGCGCGGCCCCATTCTTAGCGCCAAGAAACGCCCCCTTCGGTTTGGATGAACGGAAGTGCTGCTGCTGTCTTTCCGGCTGAATTCAGAAGTTGACATTCTGCCGACTACAAGACCGGAAGGGAAATAGCATCTCCCTTTCGACATTAGCTCTCTGATGGTTGGGCATATAGTATGATGTCCACTTGCAACTTCGGCAATAAACACCCAGCTATGCATATTTTTGAGTTATCTTGTTAGGTGACCGTCGTCCTGGCCCAAGAGGAGCGCGTCATCCCCGCGATCTGGACTTCCAGGTTTGAACCCTGCGTTGTAATTGTGAGGTGTGTGAAAAAGTCCAACCCCCATAAAAAGAAGTCGTTCGACCCAGTGACTGAGTGTCCTTCTCGTGCGAGTTGAAGTCGGCATTCCACCCTCGAGTGCTGAGGGGGGTCTTTGCCCTACGAAGTCGCTGCGCCACTCTTTCCCTTGTCATCGCGTGAACAGGGTGGACGATTAAAAAGTTTCAAAAAGGGGAATTAATTCAAAATTTGAACGAATTGATAAATTTGATGAAAAGACCGCATATGGATTTTAATTCTTGTTAACTCACAACTCCTTTCGGGATCCACTTTTAAACAGGCTTATCATAGGAGAAGAAACTTTGATTTTCTATGGAAATGTGCATAGAAAATGCACCTGGTGTCAGGGCAATCGGCCTTCTACTGTCACAAAGCAGGGACTACACCCTCAAAAAGTTTCTTCGTCCACCTTGTGGCATTGGAAAGACGTAATTTCCTACGAGCTCCCTCCTCAAAGTTAAACAATAAATTATGCGAAATCCTGTCATTAAATGGATACATTGAAAGCTTTCATAGCAAAAAAAAAAAAATCATGAATTAATGAACCAATGAGGTGTTGTTTTTTCCTCATGACAAGGAGAGACAATAGATTGTGGAGAAGCTCTTACATTTTGTTTGGGATGTTTCAAAATATCCTGCATACTCTCCTGGTCTCGCTCCTTCAGATTATCACTTCTTTCTCTTCGTGATATGGACTTTAAATCCATCAGTGAAATAAAAGCACATTTCGAAGATTATTTCTTGTCTAAAACACAACAAATTTGGAGAGAAGGCAGAATGAGGCTTTCTGATGGATGAAAAAAGAGACTAGAGCAAAACACTTCTTATACGACAAAATAAATACTATCTCAAACAATAAATATATTGTATTAATTTCATATTAGAAATAGAAAAAAAAGCCTATGGGATACCCCAATACATTTCGTGAGTTTCAGTCGTGCTATTCTTTAATCCATTAGGACGATGGCGAATTATTTTCTGTTTTTGTTAATCGATTTCTTCTGCTAAATAATGAAATTGTACTACATGCTGTAAAGTTGGGCAGTATTTCATTACTTATTAGAAGAAAAGCATTGCAAAATACTTTCTGAAATGTAAAAATTAAAAAAAAATCTAAAATAATAAGATTGCAAATAAGAGAATTAAAATCCAACTATCCAAAATAATCAATTAACCAAATTACTTTCAAAAAGATTTCTCAATATCCATCCATGGATGAAATTTTTAAGGAATAAGTATATTATTCAAAATTTAAAATTAATAGAAACATCCAGGTTTTAAAATTTTAACAGTAAATCTGCCTCCGCTTTGTTTTGTGATAGCCATTTCTTCCGAAGCTGCCTACCATTTTTTAACAAATTCCTAAGCACACAATTATAAAGAGAACCACAATTCCTATGAATCGATTGCTTAATCCTCTTGCAGTGTAGAAATGCATTTCATTTATGCCAAACATTTTCACAGAGAAATCGTTAATCGTTTAATCGAGATGCATCACATTTTATTATTGAAAGGCCGACTTCAATGATCGTCATAAAATCTTTACAGAGAGTGATTAAAGAAACTCGGTATTGTGTGGTTGAAATTTAAATGATAGTCTACCATTTTTAGATAAAGCATGAATTAATTTTTCAAAACAAATAATGCATTTATAACACATTTTGAAATAAGAATAATAAATTATTTGCTTTAAATGAAGAATAAAAAGTTGAAATTTCCTTTCTCTGAATACTCGTTTATAATGCAGAAGTGCGAAATTACCGTGACAAACAGACCTATAAATATATCACGGAAACGTTAGGAGATGACCCCTGGAATTTGCTCCGGCTCTTCCGATTTGCAGAGGAGAGGGGTTCGCTATCGCACATCCCTCTTTGCTCCTCGAAGAATCACACTCGCGATAGAATGGAACAATTTATTGACTTCGTAGCAAAATTTCTTCTCAAGAGGGGTTCCATATTTGGCTAAAAAGTGCACTTTTGGTGATTTTGATTAGCGAATTTCGCATGTAATGAAAAGATGGTTTAATAGTTTTAATTTAACATTCTCCTTTCTTATATAATCACGTTTACTTCAAGTAGATATTAAATAAAATTATTTAAAGATTGAAAAAGATTTCAGTCTTATTTTAATAAGAAATAAATGATCAATACAACCTAAATATCGAAGTTTTCCCTTAAGTGGTGATTTAAATGAGAGCCTTTTTCATGTCGTTCTTCACCACAAACTTATTTTAAACAGGTTGCGAAGAGGCTTTCAAAAATATTTTTAAAAAAAATGGGGAGGGAGGAGGGTCCTAAAAAAGTTCATTTTTTCTTTAAGCATCTTCAAAATTTGCACTAAATTTTGATTACGAAAATTATTTTCGCTGCGAAAATAGCACTGAAATTTATCAAATGCGCAAGCAGTGCCCGCGTTACTTGAACTTTGAAACTAATTGTGTTTCGAATGTGCAAAAAAGTGCAGCTTAAGATAGCATTTCTCTCTTCTATCCCAGCAGAAAGTTTGCTCCACCTGCAGACTAGTTTTCCGCTCGCAATTCATCCCGTTTGAATAGTTTATTCCTTTGGATAATTCCACGCCCAGATGCATAAGGGTTGGTAACTTTATTGCCAGCCGTTGGCAACTAACTTTTCTGCATGAATAATACTGATCACGTTTAGTTTCAGTCGAATCTATGACTCATAACTAAATATTCCCTTAATAAAGTATTTTTAAATTTCTAATTGCCTACATTCGAATTTTAGAATCCTTATATATCTTCTGTTCAATTCCTATGAGAAAATTCTTAATGGAATTTCTATGCTATAATTGTCAAGATACTTAAAATATCACAATCATCGTCTAAATGAACTTTGTCAGAATCAACTTCTCCTTCTTTTTCCTCATGCAAAATATATACCCGATATCAACTTTTCAATGCAAGTTGAATGAAAGCCTGCCAATGAAATAAAAAAAAATAACATTTGAGTTAAATTTCAAATAATAAAGATAATTTATTTGGAAACTGTTTTGACTGATTTATTTTATCCATGCATTTAATTTTAAAAAGACTCTTTCATTTTTTTCTCTAATCGCATTATAGATCAGCAAGGAATTGCGATGGTGCGACTGCTTTGCTGTTTCTGCATGGGAAGCTGCCGAATATGATTATAGGAGGCCATCATCTGACCACCTCATAAGACCAACTTTCTCTTTACTCTTTAGGTAAAAACAGTTTTAGATATACGGTGTATAGTTAAAATTTTGAACCCAATTTTTAAATTTTACATTCTAATGAAGGAATTGAATGCTTTTTAATTCGTTCTAACTTTTCTTAAATAATATTTCATAATAATGACTTTATAATTTATATCTTCATGACACAACACATATATAAATGTAGAAATTTAACAATTGAATAAATTCCTCAAGATCAAATTAGCAAGTGACGTATTTTGGATGTATAGCTTTTAAACTGGTGAAAAAAAATTGTGTTTTTGATTTAAAAAACGCTTAAAAGAATATTTTTTAAATTTTTCTTCAAAATACGTTAAATAATACCGATTCTATTGACATTAGACATGGTAACATTAAATAAGAAAAATGTTCATCACAAGAACAAGAAATCTGAAGACGGGGAAGCCAGCTCAGCTTAAATCTGAAATCAATCTGATTTTCATACTGAAAAGTGAATTGCTAATGAATAAAATTTTGAGAATTCAGGACATTTTAAGCAAGAGGATTTACCAGAGGGGAGCGAAAAAAAAATGCGAAGGATGATATCTATTGTTTTAGGCTCGATCAACACCAACATGTCTTCTCTTGATTGCATCAGCCATTGTATTTTGTATGAAACGCAGCACACAGTTTACTGAAATAAAGTCAGACTTAAAACCTTATCATGCATGAAACATCCAGTGTTTTAAAGCATTTTAAATTAACAAATGAGAAAAAAAACCTAATATTTAATATTGTTTAGTACAGCGGAAGATACAATCCGCCAAGTAAATTGCCCATAACCTTTCTACACAGTTAAAGGAAATTGTGAAAAGGAAAAGCATTGTTGCAAAATTAAGTTTGAAAATAACATAAAAAATTAATTAAGATGAAAGAAAAATGTGTGCAGAAATGGAACAGATATAAACGAGAAATTAGTTTTTTAGAGAAAATAAACTGGCTTAAAAGTGCTGAGAAAAAAAATCTCAAAAATAGAGAAGGCGAAAAATATTAAGGAAAAGGCCTTTAATAATTTTTGTTCAGGAAAAAAGTGTTGATTTCGAAACAATAAAGAATAAAAAAATGCGCAGAAAATATAAATGAAATGCAATTTTCAAATTAAAAAAAAATATGCACAGAAATAAAAATAAAAATAATTAAACAAATAAATTGATAATAAAACACTTTAGTAAATGTTATAAAATTATATTCAGCTAAGAATAATGTAATTCATAATTTATCGTAATATCTTCAATAATTACATATGATAAATGAAAATTTATTCCCTTTCAAAATGAAGCCAAAAGAATTTCTTCGAAGTCTAGAAACAATAGATAAGCGTTTCCAATCCAAAGCAACAAATTTCCTTTAAATATTTTATCAACATTTTATACACATTATTCTAATTATAATATAAGTAGAAAATTATGTTTGTTTTTTAGAATAAAATCGTAATGGAAAAATATGTACAAAATGTTATTTGGTGATGAATAAAAAAAAAATTGACGTACAGTAAGACCCCGCTTAACGCGGGGGATACGTTCCATCAAAGTAGAGCGTAATGCGAAACAGCGCTGAACGAGGCTATCTTTACATGTAAATATTGGGGTTAGGGGAAGAAGGCTAGGAAATTGGTTAGGTATTCAATTTAAAAAGTATGTTTTTTTAATAAAAATAAAACCAACATTTATTTCTTAAAGCCCAAATTAATACCACATTATTGTTTCTAGCAAAAATAAAAACAAAATATAAATAACAAAACGAATATTCTTAAAAAAACAAATAAAATTCTAAGTCGGTCATATTTAGTTAGCCTTCCGCGTTTTCAGTGTTCTGCCTTTTTGTGACAAAAGCATCGAATGTTGTTTGCCTTTTTCTTTTACGTTGTTCTCTTAAAAGTTCTTCATAAACGGATAGAGCATCTCTAACACCAAGCCTTACTTTTGAGCTCTTGTCAAAATTCGGATCATTTTCAATGAATTGATCCATTATTTCAGTTATGGTAGACAAACTTCTTTTTACAAACGCCATCGAAAGTTCTTTTTGCTCTTCTTCTGAATCACTGCTGTCAACATTTTTGTTTTCTTCTTGTTCAGTTAATTCCTTGAGCTCATCATTAGAAAGACAAGCCGCTGCTTCTTGAATTATTTCTTCGACACCTTCCACATTTACCCCTTCAAAACTGGTTTGCTTCGTTAATTTCACTATCTCTTCCACTATTTCATCCACATCGACAGAGTGTCCAACGCCATCGCTCTTACTTAAATCCGGCCAAATATTCTTCCATACTCCTTTCAAAGATCTTTCTGTTACCTCATCCCAAGAAAGGCCTATGTTTTCTACAGCATCCACGATGTTGTAGTTTTTCCAAAATTCTCTTATGGACTGGTTCTCTTCACCGTCTGTTTTTGCAAACCTTTGCTGAAAGGTTCGCTGCAAGTAATAAGCATTAAAATTTGATATAACGCCTTGGTCCATTGGTTGAATTAAGGCAGTTGTGTTTGGCGGCAAGAAAACCACTTCGACTCGAATGCATGTTGTTAATTCTGATAAATTTGTTGGGTTGCTTGGAGCATTATCAATTAACAGAAGTGCTTTTTGTTTAAGTTTTTTAATTTCGCAATAACGTTTAACAGACGGGCAGAAATGTTCAGTGAACCAATCCTGGAAAATTTTCAGCTATCCATGATTTTTTATTAGACTCCCAAATTACAGGCAAAGTTGATTTAGATATGCCTTTCATCGCTCTTGGGTTTTTGGAACGGTAAATTAGTAATGGTTTTAATTTAAAATCTCCGCTTGCGTTACCACCTAGTAGAAGGGATAAGCGATCTTTTGCAGCTTTAAATCCTGGTGCCCGTTTCTCTTCACGGGATAGAAATGTTCGTTTCGGCATTATTTTCCGAAACAAGCCTGTTTCATCAACATTATAAAACAATTCTGTAGGATAGTTTCCTTCTTCAATTATTTTTTAATATCGCTGGAAATTCAGCCGCCGCTTTTGTATCACCTCTTGCTGCTTCTCCTGTAATCTTTATGTTGTGAAGGTTATTTCGATGTTTAAATCTATTAAACCATCCACGACTAGCAACGAAAGTTTCACTTTTGTCAATTGTCTCAGCCTGAATGTAATTAAAAATTCTTCTAGCTTTTTCCTTTATGATAGATTGGCTTAATGGCCAATCTAATAATCAATTAATAATCAATTTCGTCGTCAGTCCATATAGACAGTCGTTTTTCCATTTCCTTTGTGATATTATTTCTAGAACGGGTAATTCTAGTTGCAGAGCTTGACGTAGTTGCAGTTGCCGATGACAGTATTTTTTCTTTATTCTTCATGATGGTCCTTATTGTTGAAGTTGGCAAATTCAATGAAGCACTAATTAGAGTTTGACGTTCACCAGAATCTAATCTTCTAATGACTTCCATTTTAGTTTGGCCACCGATTCGAACTGCTACAAAGGTTTGTTTTTTATGTAGTATCCATCTTACGATGATAAGGTAATTTTATTCACTGTGAATAGTTTGTTCATTACGTAATTTTCCATTAAACCTGACTTTTGAATTTTCTTTCCCTCCCCTTCTTTTACTTAATTCTCAGATGAAGAGCCCGATTGGAGGGGGGGATTCTAAACAGTTTTTATTCCAATAATGGCTTGCTAATGACTTAAGGTCGCAGTCTAAATAGTTTTCTAAATTATCGAAAACAATTTTAGAAATACAAGCTTCTTATTTTTTAAAAAAAGAAGAAAAAAAACTTAAACTTAAAAAAAAAATACTAATAGGAAATTATAGCTGGCCTTTAAAGGGAAATAGCTAGAAAATTATGAGCATGCTCTCGAAGTCATAAACGGACAGCAACTCATACATTTTCATAAAAGAATAATGGAAAGGATATTATCATGCCTTACTCCCTTTAATCAAATTAGAAATCGGTCATTATGCCTTCAAAGTTCAATTATGCAAAAAACTTAGATGTCAATCATGACAATGCATTACGAAACACACCGAAATGATTCCCTTAACTTTTCCTCGGCGACAGAGTATTTATGTTAATACAACCTGTCTTTGTCACGGAAACATAAAAATAAAAACCAATTTTCTATCACCCCATTCAGAGAGCAAGACTTTTTAGACTGCGACACAAATAGGTCCTGTTTTAAATTTTATTGAGAAACTCTGCATAAAGTAAGAGAAAGAAAAAGTCAGCGAGAATAAAAAAACTCAGCGCCAAAAAATCGCTACCAAATTACCTTCAGTTAAGTGGTCTTCAGATAATGGCATGCCGTAAGAGTTCCAATGATTTTTCAGATGCCATTGCAGAGGCTTGTTAAACCTCTTCCCTCTAAAAGTATTCGAGGCCGAGTCATTTCGATTAAATGGTCGTTGCAATCGTTATCGTTTTTAGTTTGTCATGTTCATAATCGATCTGCTCTTTGGAATTCATTGTTTCAGAATGAAGTAAAGGAGCGGAATGATTTTTCTGCATTGAGTAACATTTAAATTGATTGTATTCCTTCTTAAATACTTTGAACTTTGGGCTTTTGCTTCTATGTTAATATTTGTAATTTTGGATAGGGATTCTATTTTTGTATTTTAAAAATTTTTGAAAAAAAAAATTTTGCTTTGAAGATTTTTTTTTCTTTTTAAAAATGAGCGACTTGTTCTTAAATATTTTCTAGTCCTATTTAAGCTAAATTTATAATCTTTGATTGATATTTAACAACAGAGCAAGATTTCATATTAATATAATATTTCAATAATTTTGTACTTTTTTAATATTTTAAATTCGTAATTTTAAAGTATTTACAGCAGTTGATATGATTTTTATAACATATTATCCACAAGTTACACTATAAAAAAATTTAAAATTGTAATCAATGCACAAATTCAATTCAAACCTACTGTCAAATTTGTATTCCCTTACAATAATGACAACTTTTTTGTTCATTAAATATGCATTACGTTCCATGTTACATGAACTTCTGGAAAGAAAAGGAAATATGACCTGCATTATTGTAAATTATAACAGGTACTTGACAAAATGTTTCATTTTCAATTTTGTTTCAATACATTCTTATCTTCAAAATAATGATGCAAAGTGAAAGAAAACAAGTAAAATTTCCAGCTATGAAAAAAAAGTTGGCAACTATCTCCCTCTGAATGAAAATTCTGTTAAATTTTGACGTGTAGATTCTTGCGTAAATCACCTGATCGTAAAATAATTAAAATTCGTGATAAATTTATAAATTACGAACACGTCTTTCATTTTCCTTTCAAACTTGACACAACAGAGGCCGGTTTTATTGAAAATAAAATAAAAGGTATGCCGGCATAAAGTTAATTTCTAAAACTGAATATATAGAAACTGCAATACAGAATAAAAGATTTTTAATATCTATCTCCTTTCATTGTTCGAATGAAAGGCACAGTGAAGTAAAAAAAAAAGATAGTTTCATATATATTTTTTGTCTGAGCGCATAAATAGAAACAAATATAAAGGATACGATCATTCAAATCCAATTAATGATGATTAAATAGTAAAAAATTAACTGTTGTATTAAACAATTTTCGACAAAAAATTTTTTCCGGCGTCCTGGTCTAGGAATCGGGCGTCTCCCGCGCCATCTGGGCGTCCCGTTTCGAGTCCTGGTCCTGGCATGGCTGTCCCTCACCCAGTGGTCTATCTGTGAGGCATGCGGAGGAGCTCTCCTTCCGCCCCAGTAAAAAAGAGTTACGCAAGCGAGTGTGTGAGTGTGTCTTCACATGAACTAGAAAGCAAAATGTCCACCAGAGGGAGCTTTTTCAGGAAAAGCACTACATTGCACGCAATAAGCGAATAAAGTAGAATACAGAAACAATATTAACAATCCAGAAGAAGAATTACGAGTGAGGAAATGAAAACCCCGAAAAAGTTGAAAATTCCATAACGCTGCATGTGCGAAACATCACAACTGATTAGTTACCATCTGTTCTTGAACACACTGTCCATCGACTTGATTTTTTGCTGGTGAATGAGTATGATCACAATCAGCACTTTTTAGTGCAATTCGTTGTAATCTGTTTTTGTTTCTGCACACTGAAATGCTCAACAATGTACTGTTATTTTTCCTTGCCTTTACTTAATGTGGTTCGCTAACAAGATCAGAAACTAGTCAATAAATATTAATATCGTTTCTTTCTTCCATTTTGGCCCTTTATTGCGTAAAATTTAAAGTTTTTCGCTGAAAGTCTCGTTCTGGTTGACATTTTCGCATTTCGTAAACGCATTTTGTGTTTTCGTTGCAATCCGTTCACCCGTTTCCGTTGTAGGATGCTGTTTATGGGGGAAGTTTAATCATGGCCACCCCGTATAAGCTGAAGAGATTTTAATAAATCTTCACGACCGCCCAGAATCCAGAATATCTCTCTGCCTAGGCTTGAACATAAACTCATAAGCAATAAGCATGACATTTGGCATGTGTCTTTCCACCCAATGTGCATATTTCTATGACATTTTGGATGAAAAGCGTGCATTGAAAACCCGTCTGTTTTTCCGATCATCTCCTTATGGACATCTTGAAAATGGTAATCAGTTAGATGAAGTTAAATGCACAGGTTTATCAATAGATCTGGACAAATTTTGGACTCTGTCATTGCTAAGGAAGGCAGCGACACTTGGAGGAAATTTTTTTTCCATTTATTAACCCTCTATGGGTTCGTGTAACTTTCAGGTCACATTTTAATTTATCGACATTTTACAAAACAATTATAGCTTTTTTCATGAGGTGGTGCATAAATCTTAACTCTATGACGTTTCAAATACAACCAATACTAGTATTCATGACCACTCATCAACTCGAAATAGGAAAATAATTGCTGAGCAAACTGTTGGCAGTAAAACTGCTCGAAACCATTTGAACCAGTTGAAATTAATCGTGCTTTTGTAATTGATTACCAAACTATGTTTATGGATGCGTGTACAATTATACCTACACCAAATGCAAATTGTTTCATATACTTTCACATATGAGCTATTATACAAATAACTGCAAATTTTGTAGCCCGTTGTGACTCGAAAGTCCTAATAATTGTAACGTAATAAATGTATCAAATTTTGTTTGTATGATTTGATTCCAAAATAAATCAAAATAGAGAAGGGTGAAAGAAATCTTACAAATCACGGAATTTTAATTTAATTCAAGAGTATTTTTTTGAATATAATTTTTTGTGGAACAGAAATTTGAGCTCTTGATGGTCATCTCAGGTAATCGCGATACGACTCTTTATTTCACATACTGTACTGCTTTTTGCCTGAGAGTTCAATTGAAAAATAACCTATAAAGAATTCTCTTTTCAAAAGTTTACGCATGTTGTACGCTGAATGATGAAAGTTAAATTCGTTCCTTTCGATGTAATTAACTTTTGAAAATTCGCGCTTTTCCATCGCCGTCCCGTTGGTCAGAGAGCGCAGCAGTCCGAGAATTCCAGCCCCACCTCTGCAGAGGATCCGCAGAGGCGACTGCTCTCCGCATTCCAGAACAGTGGAGCGTGATGACCGCTACTTTAAAAGCTCCTTTAAATGGAATAAAACCCCAATGCTTGTTTTATATAAGAGTAATTAATTCACGCAATTTCTATTCGATGCCTGAAGGAATATTTTAAGTATGACGAAATCATCCTTTATTAGGTGCTAATAACACCTACGATAATTTCTTTTAAAGAAGATTTTGTTGGTACATTGAAAAGAGAAAAAATAGCCTTTTAATTCAACAGTACAGATGGCCAAAATAAAAATGTAAAAAACTTTAGGATAACGATAATTTTCAATTACTCCTTATTAGTGATTCTTAAAATACATTTTTTTTCTTTATTATACTCAGATTTAGTTCATTTCATCATCATATTTTAGATATCACTATAAAATATGATATCTAATTTCTTAACTTCATCGGCAATTTTCATTAGCAGCATATTTAACGCGGAATAGAAACTTAAACATAATAAATTGATTAATTGACAATTAACATTAAAAAATATGGCAATAGTGCATCGCCATCGATAACGCATAGCAGTACGACATTTCAAAATTTTAGCACTTCAGGAAACGAGTGAAAATTCATAATAAAATCTCAGACACAAAACAAGTCAAGCTGAAAGAAAATGCATGAAAAAAAAAAAGAGACCAAAAGTCCATTAAATATGTAGAAATGTGTAGCTAAAAAAAGTATCTTTTCAGTAATATCGAAGTCGTCTTCTGAAAGTCGGAATACTTTATAGACTTTTCAATGCAAATTATCCGATATCTGACCAAATGCATAGCAAAATACTACTTATAGATGTGCACCTTAGACGATGTCTAAATAAATCATTCGGTGCCGTCCCATGAATCAATTCGCCGGGCGCCAGCAACAAGTCGACGATTTGTTATTCTGTCACCAGACGGCTTAGCTTAAACGAGAAAATGAAATATAGACGAAAAGTGACGATAGTGCATCACGAATGAATTCCATGAGCCATTGCATTTGCGGAATAAAAGGACGACTTCTAGGCAACGTATTCGACATTTCATTGTTATATCTGGGGGTGAAGAATGGGGGAGCAGAATTCGCAGTCGAAGCATGGGAAAAAGTTCAGAAATTATTCTTTATCATTGTTATGTATTAAATATTTTGGTAACTTGGTAAGGGCTTCGTTTGAATTGTTTGTTTTTTTCAAAAAAGATTTGTATGTAAAAAATTTTTAGAAAAATTATCTCATTTGCTGTAATAGAAATACAATAAATATTGATATATCGTGCAATGGTTTTTAACCCTTTTCTTATGGGTGGTACAGATGCTGTATCGGGGCGAAAAGGTCTTGTAATAAGATCTCGGCTTTGGATCGAAGAATTTCAGGTTGGAGACACGATTCCACCGAAGAACCGTTGTGCAAATGGGCCAAGAGAACGTTAAATCCACCCGGACCAATACTTCTCCCGCTGGTGTCGTGTGGCGTGGAGAGTGCCAGCTCAGGTGCCGTCCTCATCATCTGATTACAGTTCAAAATTACGAGATCCGTCACAAAATAGCCCTAGTGTTGCTTTAAAGCTGAATATTGATATAATGAAACTAAACTAAAACAAATGCTTCTCAGGCAATTCTTCCTTTCCTTCATCCTATCGACTAGTTCCAGTACCAGCACAGAACTATTTTGTAGTATCTCCACTCACTCCGCAGAACGTTTAATTTCTTTGCCCTATTGAGGATGGGGGAAATCACTGGGAATGAGACGAATGACCAACAGAGACGAGACGAGAATTATAATGTTAAAAATAGAGCAATACGTTGATTGGCTAATAAGGTGGGATAGCTGCATGAGTCGAGACATATTAATGCATCAGAAAAGGACAATTCTGAAGAGACGGCTGTCAAAAGGGACGACAGTGTTATTTGCTAAATGTTTGAAAAGTATTTAACACCAGCCGCCAGTAATAATGGGTCACCGGGCCTTCCTCAGCTTGTTCTCCCTTTCGCACGTTGGCAGGGAAGTTGAAAATTGTCTTGACTTAATCATGAACTAAACAAACTTTCGTTTCGACAGGTTTGCTCGGGCAATCTGTCATTACAGCTGTCGTTCAGCAACCGATATTCCACTTAGTAAAACAGACGTCCCAAAGTACCGACGATCGTGCATTTGTTTGACCTTCATTGAGTTAAAATGAATCTATTCCAAAATTGCTGTGTCTAAGTGTCTAGTTACACAGCATCTAGTCATAAAAAAACTGCTTCCGATTTTCGAACCTTGTGAAGAGCCTATACTCTGAAACGATAGCTGGTACATGATAAATGATGTAGATGCAAAACATTACGCATAAAATGATAAATAATGATTTAAGAGCTTGCATTCTCACAAAATCTACGATTTTGCTTATTATACTAATATTTATGAATATTATTGTTTTATTTCATTTTACAAAATTAAGTTATTCCTTCTGTTACAGTTTCCCATGATATAAAAGGTGATAATATATGATAATTCTATGAAATAATGTTAAAAAGTCTTAAAACTAAATCCTACAGAAAATACTTTATACTTTATATCATGGTACTTTATAGATACTTTAGATACTTTATATCATGGTTTAGAAACGCCACCGACGGACGTTTAAGGGTAATCGGAATTCCGGACGTTCTAGTGTTAAGCCCATTCCTTTTTCTTCGTTGAAATTTTCTTCCCCAGCCAACGGGAGTGGTCTCCCTGAAAATTGCTCGCATCTTCTCTAACAAAGGTGTTATATCCTTTCCTTCGTCAACAGCGATGGGCCTTAAGCGAAGACGAGAAGCCCGCGCACGGCATTGACAGAGAGCAATTCAGGAGTGACCTTTGGCACAAATGCACCATTTTTAGTGAATCTCTTAAGTCATTCTTGGCAAGTGTGAATCGCCAAACGTAAGCCAGGATTAACAGAAACCGAATACTGAAATTTTTTTAAACGCATTTTTCCATAAATGAAGGAAGTCAAAATCTGAATTTTTTTTAAAGTTTTCGAGTTAACACGTTTACATGCTTCTGAAAATACAGACCGACAGATGTTCAACACCTGGCTGGATTTGGATCGAAAATTGGCACCTTCCAACGCTGTCGATATTGATCGTAAAATCTGAAAGGGTTTCTGATCAACTTGCGAATTAAAACAGGCTAAAATTATCCTTGTAACGATGTACGATGATGTATAACTATGCCAATTTTAAAAAAACCTTCCTGTGGTTCCATAAGATG
Source organism: Argiope argentata (assembly GCA_026289955.1). Taxonomy (NCBI): domain Eukaryota; kingdom Metazoa; phylum Arthropoda; class Arachnida; order Araneae; family Araneidae; genus Argiope; species Argiope argentata. The sequence continues at coordinate 4,738,108 of JAOUZG010025848.1, forward strand.
CTAAACTAACCAATATGTTTTTTGAAAAAGAAAATTTAGAAGACTGGAGAACTAGGGAGGAGGCTTTTCTTGAAACTTTCTCTCATAGTTCTCGATAAAGATAAAGGATTCACCCCCTCTTGTCGCAAAAGAATTGGGCAGAGTCGCGAGTTTCATGAGTGCTCGGATTTATTTATTTTTCCTACCTATACATTTTTCTATTCGCCGTATAGTGAAGAAAACCTTGTGTACTTTCTGGGTGTCTTTTTTTTCATCTGGTCAAACCCGAAATTTGACACAAATAAAATTTTAGAATCAAGAATTTGTACTGAAGTTTATTTATCTGTATTGTTATGCTTTCAAAAATCTCGCGTCAGTGTGCAAAAGATTGTACAGGCAGACCAACAGATGGACCTCTGATCCTTTTGGTTTAAAAATAATTCAGCAACGACACTAAATTTCATTAATCTAGCTCTCCCTTTTTTGCAATCATCGCCTTCACTTACAATTGGTGAGGCAAACTTTCCGAGAGTGGACGTTTAAATTTTGATTAAAATCTACAAGTTTGGTATAAAAATGACACCCCGCCTGATTGAAAGCGATTTTGAATTATATTTACAGACAGGTAAATGTCGAACGTCATGAACATTTTTCGAACTTGGGGTGGTGTGGAACGTGAAAATTCTTCAAAATCACCTTTTCTTCTTTTGGTTATATACTTTCTCTTTGTATACTCCGTATACGAGAATATATAAATGGAACGCTGATGGCAAACATGCATTGAAAAGACGTAGATTGAAACAAATGTTGAACCGTAAATAAGACTGAAAAAAACAAAAAAGAAGTCTCTTTCTAATAAATATATACTGTAAATTGTCTTTTTCCTTCTTTATTAAGCCTGCTTCATTGTCTTAAAAGTGTTCTTCGCATGACAGATGTTCATTTGAATGAAGGACGGATGCAAATACTCAACGAACAGTTTGTTTCGGTATTTTGAGGCGACGACCTTTCGACGATTTATTTCCCTAACGAGAGAGCCGCGGAAGGTTGAGCGTATTTCTGCAATTCTCCTTTGACCTACACCCCCCTCCCCCATTGGATACTTATTCGTTTCTTTTTTTATTACGTATTTGTGTATTGTGACGTTTTTGACAGCATTTTCATTTTAACAGCATTCATTCCATATCATTACATACTAAATTATGTACGAAGAGGCAAAAAGTCTTCAGACATGGTGAGAAGAAAATTTTTCAAATTAATGAACGAAATATATTTAAAGTTAATAATATTCTTAAGTAGAAAAATAATTAATAGTAATGTTTTTTTAAATATCAAAATATATAAAACCTCATAATTTAAAAATAATATTTTATAATATTTTTAAAACGTTCCATGTTTACAGCAGTTCTTTCAATGAAAATAAAATATTTAAAATGTAATAAAGCCTTGATTATACATTGTTGTCAATCTTAAAATTTTATCGAAACTGTTTTATATATAACATATATAAAAAAGCAAAATAATCTAATTTTTTTCTAATCCTTTATTATTTATAATTCAATTTTTATGCCTCTTACATTAAATAAAAATTGCTTCGAAATGTTTTACTGTGCTTTAGCACACTTTTGGTTCGGCTTTACTAATTTTCTATAATGTGTCCTAAATCTGCGAATAATCCGAATTTACGTTAAATGTATACATTGCCTCCTCACATCTTACCTCTCACCCCTACTTCGAAGAATTAAATCCGAGCTAACGCATGCGCAAAAGCCCCTCCATAAATGGCCTCTGGTAGCAGGACTTCTTAACCGCGCAACTGATAAATTATTTGTTCAAAGGCACTGTCCTCTCTGAGAGTATCCACGGCGCTCGGTTGAGTGAAATTTTATAAACTTGTATTATTACAAATTTCACTGTAGGTTAGGGAAGCAAGTTCAAATGCAGTGACATGGAGTTCCTCTCCCCGCATTTTTAGAATTAAAATTCATCTTCAAACCACCCATGGAGTTTCTCTTCGTGTTCCTTCACTCCTAATGAATCTAATCATCGTCAATCCGATGATACGAGGAAACAAGGGCGTAAAACTCTCTTTCAGACGCTGGAGGAAAGCAGGTGAGGGGAACTTGAAGCAGGGGAAATAAAATATCTTGGAACATGTCGGTGAAATTTCTCGTATTCAGAATAAAATGAATGACATCAAAGCAGGAAAACGGAGAAAAAATATCTGACACTCTACAAGGAAAAGTTAACAGTATGTTTTTAAAATTTTACTAAGATATTTGTCAAAAAAATTTCATAAATGATAATTAAAAACTAAAAAGCTTAAATTCATGTGGTCAAAGGATATTTCATTTTCATGAATACATAAGTTTTTTTCTGAAATTTTGTGATTAAAAAAATCGAAAGATACAATTCTGAACTATTTATGCATCTTTTTTTTCTCTATCTATGTATCCCCCCCCACAAAAAAAGATAAAAATTTATAGAAAAAAATTCAAAATGCAACTGCAGCTTTCAAGATTTTTTTTTTATTTCTTAACATAACGTGCCGAGAAAAAAAACTAATGTCAAAAAATCTGATTTGTACGCATATTCTCCAAAAGTGGTTGCATGAACAGCGAAATGCAGAAATTCCAGTCTCTCAAAAGGTTTTCTTTATTCTTCCTTTTTCAATATTTCTCTGTCCATAACTTTTTTCGTTCATTCTTTTTTTAAAAATAACGATAAAAAAAGTGAGCCGATTCTTTTCTGAAGCTAGTTGCCATGGTTACCAACAGATGGCAGATTTCAAAGTAAAAGTTTCTCTTGACAAATATTGATCTTTTTCCACCATTTTTAGAAAATTGCGAACTTTTTCCCTCTTAAATATTCGCTACACGTATTGCATATGCATTTACATCCCAAATATCAGAAATTTTTGTAGCAAAAAAAAAAAAAAAAAAAAAAAAAAAGGAGGGCGGATGGAAGGGGTTAAAAAACTGAAAGAGAAAACAATTATTATTTTTTTAAAGAAAATATCTTTACAGAAGTTGATTTATGTGGAAAGAAATAACAAAGAATAAGGTATTCAATTCTAGTCTTGAAAATCATTCACTCACAGTGAAATCATATGAATTTTAAGTGCATTCGGGCATTTACAGATTCTTTAGTTATTTCTAATCCTTTTTAGATGAACGTGTTGAATTCATGTAAATAAAATATTTTTACATGGAATGCTAATTTTCAATGAAATTAATATGCATGAACTACATTTTATTTTCTCCTAATTTATCGAATTTTCGGATTATTCAAAAATATGAGGGCTTTATTGTTTTGGCTGTTCGTAATTGTAAGTATTTAATTAAATGGACATGAAAAGTGAAATTAGTTAAAGGAATTCGTTATCTGTTAATGTTCCCTTCTTCATGCTTGTATTAAAAATTTACTCTTTATATATATATATATATTTCTAAAGCATTTTAAACATTTTTCATGTAAAAATAAATAAATAAAGGATCAGTTAAAAAAGGTTATATAT